>UZAN01052216.1:4385-17877 GCA_900618425.1 Echinostoma caproni
CAAGGGGGCATCATTTGAGGATAATGAAGCCCAGGAGCCGACTCAGCCTTAGGTACAACTTCTTCACGAATAGAGTAATATATGAGTGGAACCAACTACCGTCTTCACTGCCGGATTGTAGGACAGCCGATGTGTTCAAAAGGCAACTAGATGGGATTTAGACCAACGTCTGTCCTGACATTTAGTAGGGTGCCTACTATAGACAGTAGGTGTTTCATGCTTCCTATTTTCGAATAACCTTACTCTACATATACGGACTCGGAAAGGGAGGCTGTTCCGGACGAAGAACTCGGCTGTGGTTAAAAGGTCGATAAGAATCCGAAGCTCCGGAAGAACGTGGTTCTGGCTGGAGCAAGAATCAGGACGCTCGGTTGGCAAAAGCCCTTACTGTCCTGTGCTACGTGACTTGACCTGACCTGTCCGTGACTTCGTTCAGGTAAGACAAAAGATTTAAGAGAGTATCTCCTAGTGTACCCAGACTGGCACATAGCAATTAGGCCATGTGATGTCAGTTGCCCCTTAGGAAAATTCCCAAGGACTTTGAGTGGTAAGAAAACAGACTTACCGGGCCGTAATTTGATGATTCTTTTTTGGTGCTACCCTTGTTCATCATGATTACTTCGGCCTGTTTTCAGTCTGATGGTAGCGTGTCTGTGGCGACCGACCGGTTGAAAAGCCGGGCTAACGGTTCAGCAACTATCCCTGCAATGGGTTTCAGTATTGCCGGATATATGCTATCTGGGCCGGCAGCCTTCCCGATGTTTAGTGTAGCCAAGATTTTCTCTACCTCTATTCTGGTGACTGGTGGGTTTGCCATCTGTGGTACTGAACCCTCAAAGCAACCTCATGGGACCTTAGGTATTGTAGAAACCTTGAGTGGCTCCTCGAGTTCTTATAGTTATTCCAGGCTCTAAGCTTCTTGGAATGTGCTTTCTTGGCCCTGCTTTTTTACCATGGCTGAATTACTTGCCCCCTAATCCTGCGAAAAGCTCTATGAGCTAAAGGACGTTGGCTTTGACGGACTGGTAGGTAGAGCGAAATCAACGGTTACACCAATGTACTGGTTTATCTTTAACTGATGATAACAGAAACTTTACCAACAAAATCAAGAGCAGCGACGAATACAACCGATGATATGATTAATCGCGCGATACGAATTTCTGAAATTCTTTACATTGTGTTACACCACGCTCGTGGCTATGAGCTTTGTTTTTTGGATTTATTATTGATTGTTCATAATCTCTCGAGAATCAAACAGGAATTATGTGTGCAAATATCAAGAAAAACGGATGTCATTTGCAAACTCAATGTTGGACCACTCACCAAGATCGTGCGATGTGACGGATGCGGCGGTTGGATTCGCATTGCATGTGCTGATCCCAAGCTGGAACAATAAAAATTTCTGGACTCGTGCACATTCAGGTTTTTGAAAATTGTGTTCAACAACTGTGAAACCACGTCTGGACATCACGGAGGAAGCAGAAGTTTCGTTGTCGCAGTTGGACGTCATGGTGCTTCACCACCACCCGACTAACTCTTCAATGACAGCGGCCCTACCATTTATGCTATTCATCAAAAGTGGTCATAGACGATGAAATGGGCGACAAGTAGCGTGAAAGCAAAATCTGGCCATAAGCAGTGATAAAACCGTGGGCGTCGATCTCGGAGTCGTCAATCCCACACACACCACACTGAAATGTATCTGTTGCACGAGCGGACATCAAAAATGGGAGACAGCAGAACGCAATAATTGGATGGAGGTTACAGGCAAGCAGAGAAAACCAGGGCCCGTCCGTAGGCAATAACTCCTGGCTATTAACATGCAGGAGGCCACAAAATCAGCATCGCAAGAACGCCTGAACCACGATATGGCAAAGTTACGCGATATGTTCACCAGGAAGTTTACTTTGGTCAAATAATACCTAGTGAAAGATGAATGTTAGGAGCCGTTTTCCGTTTGTGAAAGATAAGAGAAAACGGAAACCCGGACCCGCTGTAAATAGTTTTTGGGTTACAGAAAAAGGTGAAATTGTTTCTCCACAAAGCCCATACAATGAAAGAAGAGGTATTACGTATTCACCAAGATCGAGAACAGGATGATAGAAAAAAACCAAGGGCAACTCATAGTGCTTGGTTAACGAAGAGAGTAATCTCTACATTTGGGATTTTCGGGTTCTGAGGAGGTTCCATCTAATAATAATAATAATGGTATATTTCACGAAACCCGTGAAACATGCTAGTGCGCATGATCAAATGTGGAATAATGTTAAACTGATGGTATAGACAAAAGTAACAGGACAAAGAGTGTGAGAACGTGATTTTTAAACTGGTATGGAAGATATCGTGCGTTGCGATGAAAACGAAACATAAAGCGGAAAAGGTCATATAATGGAGAACTGGGGGTGATCTGTTATGTGGAGCACATCAATATAAATGTTTGTCTTATGAAAAACAATTGGCAAGACACAAAACTGGAAGTTGGAATATCCGCTCGGGAGAAAATGCGCGGAAACGAGCTTGAAGAGCAGAAAATGTATAGTAAAAATGAAACATTCATAATTTTGGGGAAAGCGCTGTTATCGAGCTGAAGAAGAGCACAGCAATTCAAAAAGAGACAACAAACGGCTTACAAATAAACGTTTTCAAATGTCGATTCAGTTGGAATGGCTTATGTGAACACGCAACGATAGACTTCGAGGCTTCACCGTTAACGGATTGTTTAATTTATATTATTGAGGCGTTGGTCACTTTGATGTGGGACTGACTGCACGCTAAACACCTAACATTATAACACCATGTACGTGAAGAAGGAGGTGTGCTCCTTAACCTGGTCCGGAATGCGGACTCATGTAGTAAAAAAGGTGTAGACAGCCGCGCCCAACAACCATTGCCGGAGCCAAATTGTCCATTATGGATGTAGACCCCAAGCCTTCGGCAGGCTCAAGCCAACCGAATCTGGAACAAAAAGGCGAAACTCGGCAGTCAGGGTAAAATCCAGGTGAGAAGGGGAGAGGGGGAACACAGCGTGTTACGAAAGAATATGCGGGGTGGGTAAGTACCCGAAAATATATATGTAAAAAGAAAATGCGCACCAAAAACGAAGATTGGAACGATAGAGAGATGAAGTGGATCAGAGGGATCGATACGACAGGACGGAACTATAATGTTAAGAATTATTGGTGACAAATCTAGCGTAGGTTTTAACCTAAAAGGTTTGTTTTCCACTGATCTAGCCTTAAAGCTCCACCGGTGTACTGATTAGATTGGATTATTATGGGATAGTCTCAGTAAGAGGCCCCATAGAGGACGTTGATGAACGTTGGCGGGCATACATACGGCTGGCCAACGTAAGAGGACTGGTGAACAAGCGTGATGAGCTGGAGTCCTTGGTATCGCGCGAAAACCCGACTACCGAGGCCCTGACAGAACCATGGCTCATAGACGACGTGTCGGACACTGAGGTGGCCATCTTCAGGAATGCTCTTTACCGCAATGATAAATGTTGTATCAGAGGCAGCGGAGAAATGGCACTATACGTAAGCGCGGACATACGCACTTTTATGTCTTGCCAAGACGTATGATCAATATGAGCGCCTCTCGACTAGCCCCCGACAATTAGAGAGAGAACACGGTTCAGAAAACGACAATTAGAGTATATTGCCGATCATGACACAATACGCTAATCTATAGGTAAATTCGGCGTTAGTGGTGACGCACCAATCCGATCACGATTTTGATACTCCGGTTGATCGATCGGACGCCAGCGGTCTAATTCGCCTTAGTCATCCAATCCGGAATCTATTCAGCTTTGAGCGTCACGAACACGCTAGTGGTGTGACGCGGGTTGATGCGCGGCCTGACGGGTTCTATGCTCTGTCTTAACACTCACAGTGAGTTGTCATAGAGACAGGGTATTTGGCAAGAGCTTATGTTGTTGAACAAAACTCACAACCAAAGGCTGCGAGCCCATTGGTATTATCTACCGTTCTCCAGGAGGGAATGTTCTCAAATTACTCACTGGAATGCACAAAAGGGCAAACAGCGGTCACTGTCTCATCATGGGGTACGTTTGTTCCTGAAGTATTGATTGGACCAACCAACAGTGCCACACTGGGGCGGATCAATTTGCACGTTGGTTGATCTACACCTTTCAAGAGATGTCATTCCAGCAACACATTACGCACAGACAGATCACGCCTCCTTACTTGACTTGGTAATCTCCCCGAGGCAATCTAACGTTAAGGCAACTCATTACCTAACACCCATGGGTATTAGTGAGTTAGCCATACTGAACATCTGCCGGGGAACAGGCGGCAAGTGCTTACCGAAGCCATATGGCGGACTGAACATCTGGCGGATGACATTCAAGGAGACCAGAATGTGAGCATCAAATTTGTCGTTGTACCCTCAAGATACACATGGAGTTGAACGCTTCGGGGAGACCATGAAGGATGGTATGCTCATTTTTGTCAAACACTAGCACCCCCATTTCACCAACGGACGCATGCTAGAAGTCCAACTTGGTTAAACTCTAATCTCGGATTACTCCTCAGATGGAGAAACTGGGCTTAGAAATGGTACCGTTCCGTAGGAGAGGGTTAAGAATGCTACCGGGAAGTCGGAAATCAATGCACGGCCCTCATGGGGGCCAACCCTCGAGACTTTGAGGGTACCCGGGTGGCCGACTCAGTGAAGACACCAAAACGTCTCTTCGCTTACCTGAGGAGAAGAAGCGCCATAGCGGCCATCCAAGCCCTCCTGGACGACGGCATCTTGGTTGAATCAGACCAGAGGAAGGCAGAGCTTCTGGCTGCACATTAGCACACTGTCTACAGGGATGAGACAGGAGATATCACTCCATCGGTACCAACTGACACATATTCAGTGCATTTCGTCCAGATAACACAAGAGGAGGTATTCGAGGCTCCACAATCGATCAAAACCCATCAGTCTCTTGGACCGGATGATTTACATGTATTCCATAAGATTTTTAAAAATTCTTCCCAACTTACAATGATTCCATTTGACGTAACACATAATCATTTGCATACTGAACATGATTTTATTAGTAAAGACGAACAATAATCACATCGTTAACATGTACTCCCTTGTTCAAAAATCATAATTTGATCTGTAATAATGAACATTCAATCCACTACTATCATGGTCACGTGATTGGCTGTGAAATTGCTGACGGAGAGGGCAGAGCTCGATGAGGGAACACGCATGTCATTAGAGGGCAAGATTGACGAGTGCAGAAAGGGTTGAAATAGTTCGTAATTAGAAGCACTGACAGCAAAGTCTAGGTAGATGAATGGATACGCAAGAATCAATGGCCTGCGCCGACCCTTTGACTCAAACGAACGCAGGAACGATCTTGTTTGCTGATGTATTCCATATGGTTTTTGAAAATTTTTCTCAAGCCATAAGGATTTCATTTGAAATAACTCTATTCTTACGTTGATTGCTTATGGACGTATTCTCACTTAGAAACACACATTTTTATGTGTTAACTCGATGCCCACCACATTTAAATTTGGCATGGTTAGAGAACAAGATCGACTTTTGGCTCTCATTGGACATCTTATTTGGTTCTCGATTGCTTGATTGCTTTTGGCCGCATATTTGAGGTTAAATTTGTTGCACATTTTTTAATGATTTCTTTAATATAGTACTGTAGAACACTGCGAGTCAATCGTGCTTTTTTGGGATTCATGTCGATTTTGGCTACTCGTGACTCATTTACGTTTTGGTTGACGCACAGACCACCCGTTAGTGCTAAAAACGCTCGCTGAGGCAGTGACAGCACCTGTTACAAATCCTGTTCACTACGTTTGTGGGGGAGGGAAAACTGCCTCCGGAGTGAAAGAAGGTGATTATAGTTCAACTTATCAAGGTAAACGAAAGAGGATCCCTGCAGTTACCGACCGGTCAGCCTGACCTCGATGCTGGGTAAAAGGATGGAGCGTCTGATAGCCAAACGGATCCATCAGCATCTGGCAGCCAACGGTTTTTGTGCAAACAGCGCATTGATTCCACAAGCGCGGATCTTACTTGTCAAACCTGCTGCTGAGAAGGGAACACTGGTAGCAAAATAAGACACTGGGATAACCTTCGGACGTCATCTGTGATTTCAGCAAAGCCTTCAACAAACTCCCACATGATCTTTTACTGTTAAAAATGAGGACCCTTGGTATCGGAGACCCGTTNGGGGGGGGGGGGGCGCACATCTTGTGTCCGAGTTTCTCAGGCGACGTTACACTAGTACCAGCCTTCTTCCAGACTTCATGCAATGCTCAGTTCTAGGCACTTTGCTCTTCTTGGCCTACATCAAGGACCTTCCGGTTTCTTTACAATCCCACTGACTAAATTACGCCGATGATCACCAGCTGTGACGGGTAGTGACTTAAGATGACGACGTTTGTACTCTACAGGAAGAGCGCTGGTCTGCAAGATGATCTCTGCCAATTAACACCTCAAATCGTGCACATATTTGGGTTGATCAAGTAGCGTTCACCGTGGAGTACACCATATACGGCAACCCTCTTCGCCCATCCGCTTTGCGAAAAGGATTTCCATGTAATCGTGGTTTCCAACCTGAAAACCAGTAATCACGTCGATAAAGTATGTGCGTCGGCCTGGCGAATAATGGGAGCCATACGGTGGTGTTTCCATGGACTTTACCCGGATGCATTCAAAGTTTTGTACGCCTCCTGTATGCGACTGAGATTGGAATACGGTGACTCTGCATCATTTCCATGCACAAAAGCAGAAGCACAGAAACTGGAACGAGTACAGCGCAGTGCCACACACCCCATTGCCGGGCTGTTTGGGATTGACTACGAAGAATATTGCAGGCTATAGGATTGTTTCCATTAGCTTACTGTACTTCACGGCGACTGATTCCCGGGAGGGGATAAGCCGGCTTCATGGATATCCTGAATTGTTGCTTCCCACGCTCGGCGGTCTGTGGCACGAACAGCGCTGACTGTGATTCAGCTTGACTTCCGTTGATGAATGCCATATAGGGAGTGGAGACCAGGGTTTTCTGTATCCTTTCCTATCGAGTCAAGCAAGGTTTTTAGCTGCTCACCTTGTTGACAGCTCTAGTTCGGGCAGGGTGGCGATGCCAAGGCAGCTTTGGTCAGGTAGGTATCAGATTTACGAAGTATGTGACCGAACCATTGTTGTAATAGCGTCCGCAGCCATCTGAGAATAAAACAACTATTTCTGACCGGTGTATTTGAGAGCTGTCTTTCATCCCATTCCCAGAATGATTATTAAGCACGATTGATCAAAGACTTCTAATAAACGACAGTCTTCTACTCTAAGTGGCCAGGTTTTGCAGCCATATAACAGAGCAGAACGGACTGCTGCGGCGAAAACTAGGATTTTTGTCTTAAGGCTGATTTTATTTTTACGCCAAAGGGAAGTCCTCAGCTGTGAAAACGCCTTTCTTGCAGCATCGACGCGCACTTGCACCTCGTCTTTAGCTTGGTTGTTGAGGAGTATGGTTGAGCTTTTGATGGATTTGATCGGCTCGTCGTTTAGTAGTTAATCGTTCTCGGGACGGATCGGGACTGTNNCTGTCGCAAAGGTTTTGGTTTTAGATGTGTTCACTTTAAGGCGGATTTTGGAGTCCACTCGACTGATGCAGTCAACGATTACTTGGAGGTTGGGCATGTTCTCGCCAAAGACGACAATATCATCAGCAAATTCTAAGTCGGTGAGCCATAAGTTCGGGAGGTGTGATCTTCCGGGTATCCTTCCATCGAAGGACCCATTATTCACTCAACGGCAAAGTTGAATAGCACCGGGGAAAATGGACGCCCCTGTCATACTCCAGATCCTTGCTCGAAAGTGCATGACTCTTCGCCGTATATGCGGATTCGGGCGCTAGTATTGAAATAGTAGGATCTCATTACGTTAAATGGGACACCATCGGCCAGAACCATGTTTCATAGGGATTCGCAATCGAAGGAGTCGAATTCCCGCACGGAAATTAAGAGGCAGACTGTTGTGGGTTGTCAAAACGTGTTGCCGTGTTCCAGGAGTCGACGTAAAGTCAATATTTGGTCAACGCAGCCCACACCGGAGCGGAATCCCTTCTGGTTAGGACGATTGTGCACGCGCCTTGTTGCAGTAAAAAGGTTCAGCAAAAGCTGTGTAAAACCTTGGCCGCCAAGTCAAGCAAACTGATGCCACCTAAGTTTTTGTACACCTACTTTTCAACATTTTAAGAGAAAGGTAGTAAAATCGATATGTTTCAGTCAGTTGGACAAATTTCGGTTTCCCAGATCGCACACAGCATGCTGTGGAGAGGGTTTAAAATCACTGGATAATACTTTACGTAGATTTCGGCAGGTATCCCGTCTTTGCCGGGAGATTTCCGGAGCTTGAAGTGGTTGAATATATCTTCGACTTCTACTGATGGCGGAGCACAGTTTGCTTCGTATGGCAAAGATGACGAGGAGGACGCATACGGAAGCTGGGATTGTGAGCACTTGAGAAGAATACTAAAGTGTTCCACCAGCCGAGACATTTTTCCTTGTGCATCAGAAATGAGCTTGCCGAAGGCGCTGCACAACACGGACTGAGTGATTTGTTTCTTGCCCGATGCTAATAGAATAATTTGGAAGAGGGTTGCCGTGTTACCCAGGTTGGATCTATTGCTTCTGGTTGATCGTGTTGCCTGTCGTCTGAAATTGTGATAAGCAGACGGTTGAGCTAGGCGTGCCTCTGTGGCTGCATTACCTAACTGGATGGTGTGGTCGGATATCTAATCCTTCAGATGCCGTGACTCATTTCCTAGTTCGTGTGGAGCAGTGCGTTGTACCGACTTCTTCCTGGTTCAGTGAATTTCAACTGAACTCTCCGTGTTTCCTTGCGTACCAAGGGGATCGTTCGACAGTTATGCAGTTATCACGCCAATCAGTACCTAGCACTTCTCACTGTTCTCCAGTTGTAGCCTATTTAGGCGTTTTGAGGGGCCGGTCTTTCTGCGAGTTTTTAGATGGAGTCTAACTTTCGAGCGAACTAGTACATGATCAGATCCGTTTTTACTCCTGCATTGAGCCCCGTGATAGGGTAAACAGTCTTCAGTCAAAGAAACCCATCGTGAACGAATATGAGGGCAATCTAGTTGGTGTGCTGTTTGCCCACTGTTAGAGTACTTCGTCAGAAGATACTATTTTGGATGTTGGAACCGTTGCTTGGTAATGATTAACCGATTTTAATCACCGAAGCTGAGTAGTCTGTCACCATTCTCGCAGCCCTGGCCCAGGCCAAACCTCCTTAATATGTGCTTTGTGGCCTCTTCTTGTGAGCCAGTTCAAACCTTCCAATTCCTTAGTATTCTGTTTGAATACTTCATTTACAAGCGACTGAAGGCTGCCATTCAGCTCATCATTGACGTTGGTGTCAGATGAAACATTCGAAGCATAGACAACGATTATTATGAGATTTAGGATGACCCTGCCCCTGCAATCCTAGAGGATACTGGTATCCAGGAAAGTAAAGCCATATGAGCCCGATGGCTTAACTCAAGTGCCACTCCGCGTTGGTCTGACATTTCGTTGCGCCTATGAGACAACCAGTATTGACCATCGATACCGGTGAGTTTGATACTTTTGGAGCTGGAGCTCGCCAGTCTGACTTCTGATAAGCATGTACTATCCAGCTGATAGTCATACAGCGCACGAATCGTTAGTGTCTGACTTCCGGCATCTAAGGGTGTTCTTACGTTCCAGCTTTTAATGTAAGAAGTTTTGCGTAGTTTAAGGTGTCCAGTGGGCATACTTGTCACCCGAGCCACTGAGGAGCATAGGGCGCGTTGCTTCTCGTGAACACCATCGCAGGATCAGCAAGATAGGTTAAATGAGAATTCATGAGATTTCTTGATAGTTAGATACAGGAAACGTCCCCAGTGTCACCCGGCTTTGGGTTGAGTTTGCATTTCTAGTCCTCGCACATCCAAAGGCTTACTGCAAGGCAGAAGGTAGTCCATGATTGCCAGTTACCCTCTGGGCGGAGCTTATACGCCTTTGATAGCTTCTAGCTAAACAGGGCATCGGATATCGCTGATGAGTACGGAGTCATTGCTTCGGGCGTTGAATCATGAAACCAAATTCATCCTCCCAACACTTACTATAGACACCGGCTGGACGGGAGTTGATCCCCGGCTACCTTCAACCTGGGTTGGCCCGCCTTTCAAGCGCTTTACCGGGATGTGGCCGTTATTACATCCAAACAGCTTCTTGGAGCCACAGGTGAGAGCTGAGCACGTGGTGGAGACCAAAGACCGGGGGATGTCCCAAAGGAGCCGACAGCNAGCCCTTCGAGTCAGAGGTGCCACTTCTACTACTAATGGGTACTATACACCCCTAAGGCGGACGAGAATGGATTTAATTTAGACCAGACGCATCATCCGCGGAGACCTGGGCTGTAAATTGCAAGCGATGCTTCCGCTTCGAGAGGACAATCGTATTAGGGGCACGCACTGACCCTGGCGAGACTGCACACTGGTGGATTACCGCTAGTTTACTGCCAAACCCGTCTGGAGATCAACACGTGGTATATGCTTCCGCAAGAAGTTATGGAGCAGAACTGATCAAACGTTCAAGCGTCGGCTAGACGACTTTCTGGGGAGGTGGTGTCGATACACGCACATCTAAGTCACGCCACCGAGCTGCGGTGAGGAGACTCAAACGGAACTATGCCTAATATCTCCAGAAGATAGAATAAGAAGAACACCAACTCCGATCAGGTCAGGTGGATCGAATATGGTCATGGTCAGTCAAGCGTCCAAAATCCCTTCGACGGTATCCTCAAAAAGTGAGCAATCAGCTCCACCGAAATAAAAATGAGTCCCGTTCAGTCCATTATGTACAGGTCAAAACGTGGCTTCCAGCCGATCGATCGTTCAGACTGTTGTGTTTTTGGGGATGTTTTAGCTTCAAACACTGTGTAAACTTAATTCCAGTGGTTGACCGTGACTTTTCGTTTTTGATGGTGGGTTCAGTTCCCTAAGTCCTCAGTAGGCAATTCCATCTAGGATGTTTCTGATAATAGGCACTTGAGAACTACGCTGTCTAAGCCTGGGCCAAGCTGCTAAGGGTTAGCGGTTAGTATCAAGGACCACGAGCCTAAACATTGACACCCAGCATAATTAACAAGAAAATATCTATCTGCAGTATACATCCAATTAACTATACACAGATCCTTACCAGCTTGTGTACATATTTCATTACCTTCTTAATATTCATTAGGCTGTTTCTGGATAAAGTAGTGTCCAACACTCATCCAAGGTGGTCTTGAAAATTACTGCAGTACTCCATCTAACCACGTGTTCTGGTAACCTATTGCATGGTGGAATCAATCTGTTGGTAAAGAGCCTAGCTCGGAGCATACCTTGCAGTAAACTGGACGATCTTGAGCGTCGGTTGAAATTTTTGACGTGGTAAATATCTAGTATCGCAACTACGAAAGTAGTGTGAGTTGAAGCCATGGAGACCGTTCGTAATCACGTAAATATCTGCAAACCCGCTTAGTGACAATATTCGGTAAGTAATCCGGTGTTATTTTTGAAATCAGTGATTTAATTACGTACGACAGTGACAAAGAGTGCGGGATCACGCGACAAAAGTTTTCGCGATAGCCAAAACAGGCTGCTGTGGAGCCATAAATATCCAGAAACCTGTTTCGAGCGGGATTTAGTGTGACTGCTGCGGCTATCGGTACCACCCAGGACGCGCCCGCATAGACTGTAGCGCCTACGACATTTACGTGGGGAAAACCCCTTGCAGTGGTTCTGCTACATATGCTTAGACTTAGCCGAAAGGACTGGTCGTAAAATCCTGTTAATGGAGGTAATACCCGAGGTAAAATCCAGAACTCACCGAATTCGTAGATAGATATGAAGAAAATCGTAAAGAAACTATGGTCAAAAGTTACCACTCTAGAAAGGGAACTATCACTTCTTAAGAAAGGGAACGGTATTGCAGTGGGTCGAAACAAGAACATCCTCATCTATAACAATGAGGAACCGGTTATAATAAATGCAAAAGTTTGTGCAGACAAAGAATAAAGGAAAGCAAGGGACCTCATGAGACTTTTTAGGTTATCACCGCACACGCTCATTAAGAGGGTGCAGAAGATCAGCAGCTGGAACGACCCAGTAGGCAGCCTGGAGCAGATGAAATCTAGGCTTACCCTAGTTGAAGTCGGTAATCCCGCGGTCCGGGAGAAAATGCTTAACAACTGCGAAGAAAGTGAGCGTGCCACCTGATGCCCGAAAGCAGAGGGCATTGTAGACCTCAGAACAGGGTCAAGGAATTAAAAGAGTGATTCTCAAAGTATCCAGCGCAAAGGTCTCTCTTTGGAACCAAGTCCTTTTAGGAAACCGGAATAATGATGCAAGCTGAGCTACGCAGCGGTGGTTTTCTTGACTCCCATGAGGTCGAACCTGTTGGTACCTGTAGGACCAAAACCCATCAGGAAGCAGGGAGACGAGATGAAGCCACGCGTATCCCGCATGTATTCAAAGGTTGGGGCACAACCGATAATGCAGAGGGCAAAGATCCTTACTGCTAAGATCGGTAGAAACCAAACTGCGGTTCACGTGGTACCGATTAAGGCAGCAAAGACTGTGATGCGATCGCTCAACTTTACACGTGGCGCAGAAAATCAAACACAGGTAGTTTCTTTCTAGGAATGGTAACTTCTAAATGCAGCACGTAGAACAGTGTACTACGATAGTTGGCCCTTGGATGTGGCGCTTGAGGGCACTGATAAGTTGAGCTAAAACATCCATAAGCACCAGCTTTTCAGTCACACAAACTAAAGCTGTGGTACACAAATGTGTGCAGCGTTGGAAACAAATGAGGTAACCCGGCGATAAGGAGCCAGGATCGCGATATTACGATCCTCACTGAAACATGGTTATCAAAGACCATATCCGTAGAAGGATAAGCCCCTCCCAATATTAACCACTAAGGAACTGCTAGGGAAGGTGGAACAGGTGGTGGGATTTTACTGCTCGTTCTTCGGAAGTATATCCAGTGAAAATACCTGAACTCACGCTATAGTCATCAACAGTGCCAGCCTCAGGCTGCACCGTAATAAACCGAGGACGAAACTTTGGAGGCGAAAATTGCTAAACAACCATGATTTTCATAAGCATATCGCAAACATGGTCGTTTCTCAACTCCTGATTGATAGTCCAACAGAAGCAGATAGCGAAAAAAGTGTTGTTTAAACCAAGGATCCGAGTTCCATGAAGGCCTCATTTTATTAGAATCCGACGTTACCTGATCATATGTAGTTTTGTAACATTTACGTTTCCGAAGTGCAGTGATTCTCTCCCAAAATTTGGCCTTTGTAGCGATTAAACCAAATAGGGTACGAATGAAACAATAGAACGAACAAAGTGAATAGAGCGTAAAATTTACGAAATGTGGAACCAAGGTGGAATGGCTGAGCTTTACAGGAAGGA
>UZAN01052218.1:0-12951 GCA_900618425.1 Echinostoma caproni
ACACAAGCAGAAGACTGCCACTTCACAAGCACTAATGATGTCGCCTCGGCAGGGAATCAATTTTCAATACTTTGTCAAGAGACGGTCGGTGTTTGGACACCGTTGTTTACGCAGCGTTGCACGAATCTGGTGGGACAAACTGGCATGTATCCCTGAGGTTAGTCGTAGCAGTTTAGGTAGCCGTGGGCGCCCGAGGGAGGAAGTGGTCGATCCGTAGTATTATTTTTGTTTGGGACATGTGTTACGCATGTCAGCAGGTAGATTGCCGCTTCACGTGATGCTTGCCGAGGCAGGTAGTGGGTGGAATAAATCCAAACTTGGTTAAATTAAGACCTGGCAAGGGGGTATGCCAACCGTAATCAAGCCGCTCGGTCCTATAAGTCGCGCTAGGCTCTCTGTTTCTTTGCAATGTCGATCCACTGAAATGTTCCATTTTCCGTTCGACTCTGCTGTTAACTTTCCTGTCTTTCTGCTATTCATTCCAATGGTTAGCCATAAGAAAGCAATGGTAACCGGCGGACGAAAGTACATTGCTAGTGGTTGTACAAACGGAAACTGAAACTTATGCTGGAAATAGTCGGGCCAGAAGATAATTAAGACAAATGCAGGTGTAGGGTAAGATCATCGAATAGAATTAAAAGTTAGAGAAAGAATGTCACCAATAAAAATAGGGGAAATTGTGGGGGAAGTATNCTGCTATTCATTCCAATGGTTAGCAATAAGAAAGCAATGGTAACCGGCGGACGAAAGTGCATTGCTAGTGGTTGTACAAACGGAAACTGAAACTTATGCTGGAGATAGTCGGGTCAGAAGATAATTAAGACAAATGCGGGTGTAGGGTAAGATCATCGAATAGAATTAAAAGTTAGAGAAAAAATGTCATCAATAAAAATAGGGGAAATTGTGGGGGAAGTATGAAACCTTGGAGGAAACCGGCATTTACAGGTACGGAACGAGACATGGCGTCGCAGACTTGGACGGAGATTGGGTGATCTTTGAGGTAATATGCTGTCCCGTACAAAAGTTAAAATGAAAAGCCAAGCATCGGTAACTTAACCAAAAGGCTTGCTTCGCAGACGCAATCGGTTAATTTCGGTATATCCAGCGACACCTTATGGGTTTCTCCGTGGCTGTCGAGTGCTGCTCCTTATCCCACACTGGACGAGCAATTCATCCCACTCACTAACGCTAATACCCGATATTATTCTTAACTCGCCATTGCTTTTCCGGTTGCACATACAGACTCGAGCAATGCGGCCTAGACAGCGGCGGTAGAACCCTGCTGGTTTGCTTTTATCCTATTTTCACAATGGTTCATTGTGCTTCGCACATCAGCACCGACCGGGTATCTACGGCCTACACCATTTAGCCTTTCGTAACAGCCGAATGTCGTGATGGCGCTGTCTTAATTCGAGAAACTCCAACAGAGCATTCTTTGTGCCTGCCGGTACTTCAGTCAAGAATCGCCAACCAGGTTAAACGTAGCTGTCCGTATTTGTCCATCGTTTCGATTACTTCCGCATTCAGGGTGAGGTTGAGAGCTCAGTAATCATTTCCAGAACCAAAATATCCAAACGGATTCTCGTTCAAATGAACTTACTCCTTTCTGCACTTGCAACTTAGTCCCAAACTTCACTCATCCAATTGGGCAGCCAAATGACAGCAACCAAAACCGCCTCATGAAAGTGCATGGTTAATGGTTGTCGAACCGTTGTGCGAAGTCAGCACGTTTATGTTTTATGTCAATTGCATAATTATCTTTTTCCTCCTATAGCTATGTCTGTCTAACAGACGGTCGATTGATGATGAACTGCTTGGCATACCTGGTATTTCATTCCCCATTTTCATCCTTGATTTAGAGATATCGATAGATTCATCGGTTGTGGTCTAACATTTTGACATGATAATCTTCATACTTTTACTGGGTCATTCCCTGTTTTAGAGCTCAGTTTTGATCTATCTTTTCAATAACCCGGCGTGATTTTATGTTTAGCCTGGGACTGTACGCCACGCACTTCCATTTCGAGCACATTGAACAATTGGTTTCCCATTTTGGTTGGATGAAGCTTGATTTAATCTTTTCATTTTTTTTCAAATGAACCATATCTACGGGAGCTTCGTTATTTGCCGAACTCATGATAATCAAACTTTTATCAATTGATGATTTACTGCGATTGCTCATTGATAAATCAGCCCTGTTTTGTTAGTACGAAATCACAACTAAAGGTCAATAGCGGTTCATGGGCTCACTAGTCCGACCACCCATGTAGGGGTCTCAATCAGACTCCAGTTACAGCCTGTTTTACTACCCGAATTTGGAAACCAATGGTTGGGCGTGACTGCTCGAAGTCATGATACATTAAATCGGCAATCCCCTCAATGATTCCTGTTCCTAGACCTGGAGTATGCTCACGCACGGAAAAACTCATGGACGCATTGGCGCAGTTTTCGATCGAGATTTGTTCTACTTCCTGATATTTTCAACTTTTGTGAATTTATTTGGGTTGTGTTATACCGTCTGTCCTTGGGTGATTTTCGAGGCATCCTTCGTGACTAGATGAAATTGCAGTTTGGTTGTTGGGACACGTCTTTGTACCAGCTACTAGTATCGAGTTTAGACGTAGTGTGACAGGTAACTTCGAATAGGTTCTCAGATACATAGGGCGGAGGTGTTTTCCCACCAAAGTAAGAGGACGAAATGCCGACATCCGGAGCTATAACCAGGTTGATGGACCACTGGTAGTTCACCTTGGGGAGTTGGCCAAAACCCCTGATTCCAAACCAACCATGAAGAGGCGTACGAATCACACAACTTCCTGGTTGTGGCAGTGGTCACCGGTTCGATTGGGCATTGATGTGTATTGGGCACCTTTGACGTTTGACTCCATCCGAAGGGCGAATGATCCGATGAACTGGACATCAGCTCCCAATGGACTGAGGTTTTCACACCGCCTTACTGTCTTGTGGGTTAGGCTTTAATTAGCCGAAGGCTCCGGTTGTAAATTCCTCAAGAAAATTCACCTGCCTTAGCCTGAGCAACCTGGCAGTATTCAGCCCACAAACGAATCGTGAAACGCCCATGTTTTTTATAAAGATTTGTTTCTGTCCTCAGACAAGTAATATATCTCATATATCTCATCCACAAGGCTTATCCAAGGAGATTGTACTTGCTTGCCGAGCTTGGACATGCAGACACCTGTTTGATTGAGGGATTCATCTGTTTCATCACAACTCACTTTAATTATATAAGACAAGGGTGTGATTATAGCGCAACGGTGCTTGTCTTGTTACTCTACGGCAGCAAAACAGCCTCCAAGCAGATTGTGTCCCACGACTATCCCTTTTCGGAAATCGTTGTTTGCGTACCGTCACCCACGTATGGAATCTTCGCCTGAATGACAATGAGGTCATGCGACGTTTGTTAGATTCATATAGTCTTGTGTTGAGCAAAACTATTTCACTGCGTTGTCTGAGGTGGTTGAGGGACGTCCCACGGATACCTGGACAATGTCTACCATATATTGAGTTATTTACAGACTAGTTCAGACAGGAAGGAAAGAGTGCAGTGGACAAGCTACGGGGGTTAAAGAAATTGCGTTCGGCTCTGTCTTCCGTCAGATTTGCCCGACTTCAAGACAGGTTCAAAAGATTCAGGTTGTCGTCTACTGGAGATACTATCTTGAATCAAAGTCAGCCGTAAAGTGCATCCTCTCATGTCTGCAATCCCCAAAGTAAAAGACAAAGGAAAAAAATTCTGTGAGGTAAGCACAAAATGTTTTGTTCCCTACCGGAGCCAATTGTTTTTGTTTTTTTGCTCTGCCTCTGTAACGTTCTTTCAACCCATGGTTACTGAGGCGCTGAATCTGTAAAGATGAGTGTTATATGTATATATATATATTCTCGGCTTGCGGACAAGCATGGTGCCAACGCCATAGCAATAATGACAAAAACAGTGATGTGCGGATTAGGATACAGAACAGACTGTAAAGAAGGTTAAACTTTCTTGCCCTTGGTAAGCATCTGATGCTTAGTGTTGTTTTGTTGTTTTGTTTTATAATATAGCTATATCCACGAATCGCGTGTGTTAACAACTTGGTGACCAAAAGTCAATTACCCATCCGTTTCTTGTTAACGTTTGTCAGACGTCGTGAACGCAGCGTGTGCGATTTGCGCGAAACCCTCATTGATGGAGCCGTCCCGGATAACCCAACTCGTTTCGCTCCACGGTCAGCACTTACAGAGCGCTTATCAGGCTGCCTACGTGATTTGGCTAGTCGCTTTCGAGTTCGATCGGCAGTGCCCCAATCCTCGATCGATTTACCCCGTTGTTTGGCTTCTGTCGGTCTCGGACCATTTCCCAATGATTCCACCACAGCTGACCATCCACCCCCGACGAATGCCTGGCTACTTGTTCATGGCCCGCCCGGATGTGGTAAAACGGTTTTGTGCATCAGCACACTACGTGAGCATGCTTTGCCTCTGGTTGAATGTTTCCCTGGAGGTAAGTGACGTTTATAGCTCGAATGAGCATAACTCGTAAAGTCACAAGTTCTGTAATAATTCAACGTTCGTTTATTAGAACATAAGCAGACACGCCATATCTACGTCCCTCATATGGAGGTTACCCGGAAAATCGGTTACCTCAAATTGTATGTGGCCTCCGGTCCAGATGGACTGTCCCCATCGGCTTTCACTATCTAGGGTCAGTTTGGGTTTTGGAGTCAACGAAACTCATGAGAACAGTGTGGGAGAGGGTACAGGTTGCAACGTAGTGGTGTGAATCGATGTGCATAGACTTTTGTGATTTGGGTAGCTCAAACTCATTTGATGGACACATCATCCATGATGTGTCAATATTATTTCTAAGCTTCTCACTGGCATTATACTCCGTCGATTGTCTGCCGCACGTGATAACCAGGCTGGTTTTAGACCTGGTCGAGGATGTATAGACTACATTTTCACTGTTCGCCAAATTTTAGAACACAGACACTTCATAGACCCACCATTTGTGTGTTCCCCGATTTGAAGCGGCTTTCGACTCAGTAGACCTATCTAAATACTGGCTATGAAGGGTGTGCTTAAGAAGTTTATTTCAATTTTGTGATCTCTTTATACTAACAGCGGAAGGCGAGTCTGAGCTTACGGAACTTTTTCGCCCAATTTCATTACAGAAAGCGATGTTCGTTAGGGTCGTGCTTTCTCACCGTTTCTGTTTAACTTAGTCATATATATGATTGCGGAAACAACCCTTTCCTGGAGCGGGTATGGTGATATCGATTTTCTCCCAGGTGGTAGACTGTCCGATTTGACGTATGCAGACGACATAGTACTGCTAAGTGAAGATCCAGGTATGTTGCAAGCTTTTCTAGAGAGTTTGAATACTAGGGTAGCTATGTCCGGTATACGTTTGGCACCTTCAAAGTGTAAAATGTTGCAACAAGATTGGGTTGACCTGGCCCCGAACCTCACTCTAACTGGGGAGTTAGTAGAGGAGATGGACAAGTTTTGTTATTTGGGTAGCTATATCTCACCTTGCGGACGCATCACGAATGACGTGTCGGCACGCATGCAGAAAGCTCGTTTGGCATTTGCCAACTTGAGATATCTATAGCGCGGTTGCTACATCCGGCTGTACGTGGATAGTCGAGTATATGCTCCTTCAGTTCGGTCGGTTCTGCTATACAGCGCAGAAACGTCACCATTAAAAAAGCAGAATAAAAGAGACAGTCGGTTCTATTTCACCTGTTCGCCGAGCTTGGCAATTTCCTTGCAAACGTTTCATTACCAGCCGAGGCGACATCATTAGTGCTTGTGAAGTGGCAGTCTTCTGCTTGTGTTCGTTTGTTTATATATGTGTTCTTCTCCACCGACCATTGCTGTCCTTTGTTCTTATTGTGTTCGACTGGGTTCGCCGTTAAATTGGTGCGTGGGGGTGAGGGTGGTTGTCCATCTGACCTGATTGCGGTTTCGGTCCGTTCTCAGGTCACGCGGTGACCTATTTTTGTTGCGTCATTTGATCCTTGAGTTGCATTGGCGTGTACACGTAATCCAGCTCAATGTGCCTGTTGATTGNATATGCTCCTTCAGTTCGGCCCATTCTTCGGCATACGCAGCGTTGCACGAATCTGGTGGGACAAACGGGCATGCAATGCTGGGGTTAGGTGTAGATTTTTAGGTAATCGCAGTCGTCTACTGCAATAACCGGCTCACTGGATCGCATAGCTTGCGTTAGGCTCTCTGAATGGGAACCTGGAGATCATGGTAACTGGTGGATAGAGGTGGATAGAGGCACGGGGTCGTATGGCTGAGTGTCGCACACAGTGGCGCTCGTGCATCTACTCATTATTTTTGCAACCTAAGTCTACCTGGTTTCTCCATCTACTTTTTCAATCTGCTCTCAACATTAAAATCTGCACTTTTATTCAAACTGTCACTGAACAGCCGGTCTTCGTGAGTATGGGGTCCGCCCCGCTTGCTGTTCATCACATACTCGTATGTAATAAAACTAACCAAAAGACAAAATCCGATGAAGGCTCATGAAAATGTTAGGTTAATGATTGTAAAATCTGAGCACAAAGTATTTACAGGGTACATTTTATTAAGAAGTATATTGCCGTTTCCTGCGGCATGTCTGCTTACATTTGCTTACATACGTTTGTGCTCTCTCCTTCTTTGTGTATATATTTGCGTATCCGGGAGTCTATGTACGAAGCTTAGGTGGCCATAGTAGAGCCAGGTCTCTTACAAACTGTTTTGAGGCAAATAAGATGGAAGGTTGCGGAGGCGGGTTGCAGTCGCCTCTCTTGTTCACGAAATTCGGCTTCGGACTTCTTTGGATAACCTTTGTTTGAAAGTATAGGAAGAACGTATGACCTCAAGCTCAGTGAGCATACGAATGGGCTCAGTCAGGTGGGTTTTATTTTCATTATACCTTAGTGTGATGAATAGCAGACGATTCGAAACCCCGCAATCACGAAGACCTGCTGTTTAGTGGTGGAAACCAGTGACCTAATCCCCGGGACTAAGAATGGCGAACGACATTAGGCCCCGCTTGGTTTAGCATGGTGCTGAACTGGACGACAGCAAGGCTGTTTACCACCAAAGTTGAGTGTGGTGGCGGGGCTTGAACCCCAGACCATAAGGTCCAAAGCACATCGGTAACATCGACCAAGCGCCCGCGCTTCCTCCATCTGCTTGCTGTAGCTCTGATCCTCCTCAATCCTTGATTCTAATGTCTAGGGTGGGGCTCATTGATGCACTCGGACAGAGGCCTCATCGTTGCATGTGCATACCAAGTGTTCATTAAGATAGAAACTTCTGGGTAGAAATCTCATCTGCAATTCACTTACACTTTCATCCGATGAAACTGTCAAATGATAATGGGTGATCACAACTCACAGGTCCGTCTACACATCCTTATGAATCGTTTATGTGTGTGTTTATGGTGAGGAAAGCCGGCCGCTTTGTGTCGACATTCCGCTGCTCGTGAAAAAATTATCGATTGTAAGACGAACTTCACGGACGACGACAACACATCACTTTGAATAAGTTTTTCGGATATATGTGAAGAATTCAACTGCCTTATTCTTGACCAAGGGAAAAACCGACCACTTCAAATGTAAAAAGACGAAAAGAGCGGTTTCTTTTAAGGGAATCGTCTCAGAATAAAACAAATGGTTCAGGGAAGAAGCCAGTGACTGTGGGGTAGGCTGTGAAATAATGTGAAACTGCTTGTATCGTCAAACGCCCGTTGCAGTTCAGAGAAGAATAAACGTCATTGGTTTCTAATTCTATGGTGGATGTACAGAAAACAACTAATCCAAGCTTGATACTCTAGAAAATAACCAATTTTACTGGGGCCAAAGTAACCCATAAGTTATAATGGAAACTCACCTCTGGATAGACCGTTTACGCAATAATTCGTAGTACCACCACTATAATAATGTCTGTAATAAAGTTCGCAGACGATCGTTTTACATATTCAGACTCGAAAATCTAGGGGTTTCCTTTATTGCGCTACCTTCACCATAAGAATTTCATTCACAATAACAAGTAAGACAATAGCGGCATTCTTCGATTCACAAACAAAAGGAGTAGCAGGACGCTGACTTGATAGATTTCTGAAAAAAAGAACGGGATCTGATCATTTATATTAATCAACAGATTTGCACTTATCACTGAATTGGTAGTGGCCAAAGCAAGGGTTCAAGGTGCCGTCCTTTGCTCTCAATCCATCTGTCAGTTAGCTTTATTGGACTCATGCGAACCTCTTCAAGAACGGAAGTTTTGCGATGCATTTTTACTATCGTGAGTGTAAACAACGGAATCCTTTTGTGTCATCGAGCTTAACAACCGCCGGCTTTCCTCAGCACAAACATTCACACTCAATGGATTCAAGTGTGTGTGTGTGTGTGTGTGTGCCATTTGACAGCTTAATCGGGTAAAGTGCAAATGAATTGCAGCTGAAATTTATACTCAGTATCGTGTTTCCGGCTCCACCCGGTAGTCTGCTCCACAGGAGCAGCTGAATTAAAACAAAACGATTTCGTATTCGGCTTTTTATCTTTTACCTGCATTTGGAGAATAGACTCAGACATGAATAAAATGCTAGGCTTTACCGCAATGTATGTGCACCTGAAGGACGATTGAATTCTACTCCGTATTTTGGTAATTGTATCTCCTGAATGCATCCACGTGATAAATATGCTTCCTTGCTTCTTTATACGATCAAGGTAAAGCTATCCAAATATGTGAAAATTCGAATTTTGTCAACAGTCGAGGCGATTGAAATCCCTCTCCACAATATTCCACCTTGTTGGCCTAAAAACAATTTTTAAGAACCTTAGTGATCGTCAACTTATAATCTGTGACATGAGCTCTCTGCCCATAGACCCTCATGTCTTGAAAATCACTCTCCATACCCACCTTTCGCACACAAAACTACGTATTACTAATTATCACAGTCACATCATCTGGTTATAAACTCGTCGTTCTTTCTAACTTATATCTTCATTTATACTATTTACGAGTAAACGCATGGGAGTAGTGTGCACAGTTTTGCAGTTCGTAAAAGCAATAATGACTAAAAACTTTAATTTAACTATCACTTAAGGTTTTTTGATGTGAATGATTTGTGGCTTGTATATGAGCACGATGCATGTTTCGGTTAGAGACTTTACCGGCGGTTTTTGTCGACCAATTACAGGTATAACTTGTGTTATCAGGATTTATCACTAACTTATTGTCAACATATCGTACTGTTACTTTAGGCGTGGTATGGATCCATGTTGGGCCACTCTTGTCGTCCGATTCGGGTGTAAATTCTTCGGAATCGACCGGACAATATGCAGGTTTAATGGAAAAACAACAGATATTATTTCTTGATCGGTTGGAGCGACGTTTAGCCTCTCTGACTCGTGCAAATACAGATCACAACACACTTGGTATCCCATCACATGGTATGAGCCCGCCATCAGTGAGTTTGGACGACGCGTCCGAACGCTTGAGACGTACGCTCATTCGACGTCAGAACCGACCATTCCGGGGACCGTCAGACGAAGACACTTTGAGCACATCCTTACTACTCATCGTTTTGGATGATGTCTGGGATGTTGAGGTAGGCCAGGTGCTTTCGTCCATGCCAGCCGCATTCCTGGTGACCTCTCGTGATCAGTCTGTGCTGGCACGTGTCGCCGGACAAGTCAATCAGGTAAAATCGAACTTTCTCTCTCTGTGCGTATGCACCTCATACGTGATGGAATGCTGGCTACTGACAGTTTGATCTGTTTTTTTTTTAAATGCGGGCTTGCAAACATACACACACACACACACGAGGTACCGTACAGTTCACCTTGTCTTTTCTCAGGTCACTTGAATTCCTTCACAATCTGGACTCGTCTCGGACGCGTCACTCGTTCAGTGGTGTGGGGGAAAAAACTATGCGATCTCAAACAGTATCTGAAAATTTGATTGATTGCTGCAGTTTGTCGCGCGCTGTTCAACTGGTCATCACGTCAGGATGCCAGTCATGTCCCTTTATTCGTTATTGGTCATTGTGCCAGTATCGTATCCTTTGAACTACTACTACTATGGGAAAACAAATGGACAATCGAAAACGAAGTCCATTTATGCAGAAACCATTCTGATGCTTGAGAATTCGCACGAACGAATCTGGTAACAATGGTAACAGACCATTTCGTTGTCACTGAAATTCTTCTCGAAAAATGATTTATTCCTTGACTCTAATTCGACCGGGGATACTCGTTCACCCGAGAAACGGTGCTTGGAGCTAGTCACTTGAAGTGGATTGGAACGAACGAAGGAATTAACCACCTGAAGTGAACAATTAACCTGATGTATATATACATATATAATAGCTGCAAAGACGAAGAATTAGCAGATTAATGATCCACTTCAGGTGGTTATTTTCTTCGTTTGTCAATGTGGTCTGTTATGTTCGAGTAATGCAGAGCAATTGAGAAGAGGAGTCTGACGAAATGTAGGCTTTAAGTGTGGTACAGCGGCTAAACTGTAAGAAAGAGCAGAGTTCCTGGTGCCTCTGAACAACCGGATGGGCTGATCCAAGCTCGCTACTCAAAAAAATGGAAGAATTAATATAGCTCAATTTGAAATGCGGTAGCACATGAGTATGTGACAGTCTCCCCCTCCCACCGAACAAGAAACCAGGGACGCTCGGGGATTCCTTTATAAGTCTATTTGTTCTGCGGGTTGTACGGGTGAACACGTTGTTTTTCGGTGTGCTGTTGCAAATGGTCTTGTAGATCTGGCTGCGTAGCTGACTTCGGCGGGAGGCGGTGAGACAGCAGCTGTGAATGGACAGTTTCTAGTTGTGAAGAGTTGATCTCGGGATACGACTGCGAATGGTCATCAATGTTAATAAGTTGATTAGCTTCTTCCAAATGGGAGTTGTCTATGTCATTAGCTTTGGGCGCAAGATGTTGTAGAGAAACGGTTCCCCCTCTTCAATGAGAGGATATAAGTGTTCTGAGGGTTGCAGTCTAAGAGTTTTACCTCTTCCACCAAAGGGTCATATTTTTTCGCCAAACAGGACCTGGATTTCATAACCACGTTGGATGGGAAATAACAGTTGAACTGGAGGGATCTTTCATGAGGTGTCTCGTTTGTAGCGTTACACAGTAGAGGGCGGACAGAATGCAGGGCATCCATAAGTACACTTTCCCACTGGGGGATGTCTAGCTGTTCAGATCTCAGCAATAATGTGATAGCCTTCCATAGAGTACCGTTCGATCACTTTACCTGTCCGTTACCGCGCGGATTATATGGGATCATTCAGCTGGCGGCGATTCCAGTATCACGAAGGAAACTTTGCAACTCACCAGACATGAAGGATACTCCGCGATCGGAATGGATATATGAAGGCAACCCAACACAGTGAAAATGACTGATTGAGACAGTTGTTGACGGTAGACGAAGAAACGTCTGAACGGGCAAAAGCAAAGGGAGAACGTGAATCTTTGTCTCTTATAGTCAATATTTGTTATGAGACATGGATGGGAGTGGACCCCTAAAATCAGTATTGACGCTTTCAACTGGTGTAGCTTTAATGAGTTTTCCAAAATGTTTGAGAAAGCGGGGCTTAAGTTCGCTACACATTTCACATTGACTGTTGATGGCTTTGATGTCATCGTGTAAGGATGGTATACTTTTAGGACGAACAAAATGTAACATTCGTGTAATACCGGGTGACAGAGTGTACTATGTAAATGTTTTATTTAAGTTAGTGCGTAATATAGCAGAGAGACAGTGGTTCGGAGACAGTGTATCGGCAGCTTTATCCTGGTCACCGGGTCGGTACCGAATATCATAATGATGACACGAGAGTTCCAGTTTCGATCTTTAAATTTTGTCATTTTTCACCTTTCCCCTGTGCTGTTTATCATACACGAATGCAATTGAACGCTAGCCAATGATAAAAGTAAATAATTGACTCCATTTTCTTAGAGGTCTGACAATGGCACAAACTTATTTTTCAATGACAGAATGAGGTTTCTCGCTAGGAGACAAGGTGCGAGAGAAAAATGCCACTGGCCGTCCGTCCTGGTTAAGTGTGTCAGCTATGGCAATTTCGGATGCGTCTGTTTCGACGAGCAAGGGACGGATGTAATCGACTGTGAACACAGCGGCTTTTTCCAATTCCGTTTTCATATTTTCACACGCATCCTGCGCTTCTCTGGATTGCAGGAATGTTCGGTTCAACAAAATGTGAATTTTATCGAAAATATGAGAGATTCACCAGGCATAATACTCTCTGTCAGTGAATGTCGGCAAGCGCAGATAATTCTTGTGTACCTCGGAATCGTTCAGAGTCTAGTTCAACCCTACCATATGTGATTTGTTGGTGACAGAACTAATACTCCTACTTTTTTGCATAAAACCTCATTCCGCGTCTGTTGGAAGCCTCCAGAAAGCTTTCAAGGTTGACATTGTGCTCTTCACTCTTGCAGCCGCAAACGGTGACATTGTCAATTTACGCAAAAGCATCTCGTAAACCTTTTTCACGGATAATATTTTCTATGGCACGTCGTTCGTAACTCTGAGGGGAAAGCCGCAGAAGCGATACAACTTACTGCGAGCTTCAAAAACTGTATGAGGTTTATCTTCTTTGCGAATGGCGATTTGATGGTAAGAACTTTGAAGATCGAAGATATTGAACAGTTTGATTTAGGGTGGTGGTGGCGCAGTGGTTTAGTCGTTGTCACCGGTGTGCTTTAGACCCTATGGTCCGAGGTTCGAGCCCCGCCACCCGACTTTGGTGGTAGTCAGCTCTGCTATCGTTCGGTTCAATACCACGCCTAACCTATTGGTTCTCCACCCCCAAGTCCCGGGGCTTAGGTTGCCGGTTTCCACCCCTGAACAGCAGGTCCTCGTGACTATGTGGTTCACCCCCTTTTGCTGTTTATCACACTTAGG
>UZAN01052219.1:2086-17872 GCA_900618425.1 Echinostoma caproni
CGGATGACAGACCAACTTTTGGTCGATTGATTCGCAACAGTCATACACACACACACACACACACACACACATTCTCTCTCACTACGGGAACAAACAGTACATACTTTTTCCCGGGAAGCTGTAGATAAAGCGGATTAAAAGCAAATCCATTGTTTAGTCTACCGGAAGTTCAACCATCCAATTGAATACACACGTGCGGTTTTAGTGATCATAAATGGAATATTGAATCGTATTGGCACGAAATATTGTGGTGTAAAGTTTAGTGAATTAAATAAGAGTGAAAGTTTCGTGTATTTCACGTTTGAAATGAACTGGACGGAAAAATATTTTATTCCTTGGCTGAAAATTGTATGACAGGTAGATAAAGGGTATGTTGGATAGCGATCTCGTCGTGGGCGGGGTCTGATGACTACTTGGTGCTTGTGCCACTTTCGGGAGTTGGGACCGTTTTAATGACCTTGACCTTTCCGGTCGATAATCAACTCGTTGAGCGCAAACGTGTTTCAATAGAATTCGATCTATTCTTGTATATTCCGAGCGAACCACAAGAAAAAATCAGGGCTCGAGTACACCGAGGCAAAAGTCAGAGAATTTGATTAGCTTATGCAGGACAGAGTCAAATTCCATTCAAACAGACTGTTTACATTCAGTTTCCTCTGCCTGATCCTAAGGGAAAAACTCAATCCACACAGTCTGTATCTCAACCATTTCTCATCCCCTCATCATTTCAACAGTTGTGTTCTGTATTGCATTATTTTGCGATGCCGATTTTTGTAAGGAACCATGCTCAAATTTCAAACAAAAATATTTGTAACACCATCACAGAGGAATACATACAAAGAAACGTGAGCCAAACAGACCTGGAACGGGGGTTTATTAAGTGTGAAAGGTTCATCCACAAATCACTTGCTACTGTATTTTTGTCAGTGAAAATATGGGCCTAATATCCAACAGGGAAATTTTTATAAATTTCAATTTTCGCAGGATTCAGTCTAAAGCTGAATTGGGTTGAAGGATCAAAGTGATCGTTAGATTATTGTCGAAATAAAGAGGATTTGCGTGTATGTGTGTGTGTGTGTGTGTGTGTGTGTGTGTGTGTGTGTGAACGGCGAGTAAAATAGTCACAAGGTTCAATTTGGGAGTCGTACAGTTTGGTATCAAGCGAATCCATAAGAAGCAGAGAAAGGTGATTGATGATAGCTAGGCCGTGACGAGCAGCATTGAAATCATTTTAAGAAAACCGTGGAAGATGGAATGAAGATAAAAGAGCATAACGGGTAAGATAAGTTGTGGACCAAAAGAAGAGATAACAAACTGTTTGGAAGTGAATTTGTTCGACATGTGCATGTGGAAAGACAATCGCCTGATTTCGTACACTGTACTCCGGATATGGGTAAACCATTCTTCTTAGAAACTTCAAAAAAGAGGCAGCTATTCTACCTNAAGAGACAATACAAGTGTCAGTGAAAGGACTAACAGAAGACAGGAAAGAATCAAAGGAGAATAATGAAGCAACCTCATACAGAGAACGAGGGAGGAGAGAAATGTTGATTTGTGAAAGACTCCGATAGGTAACCCCAACATGCTTAGACTGAATGAATGAATGAATGAATGAAAAACTGCAGGAGAGTAAATTTTAGGTCCAAGTGATTGTCCAGGCAGTAGTTACTAGTAGAAGCTAGGAGCTTCGAAGAAAGAGAGTAAAGATGGAGACCGCTGGCGATCACTCTGTTCAGAATAACATCATGTCTTAAGGAAGTGACATTGAAATCCTTTGGAACAAATGTGGGAAATTTAGGAGCACTATTCAAATCACCAATATAATAAAAGAACACAATCGGTAGGGGCATTATGAAAATAATAAAAGAACCCCGGAATAATGTAATATAAACTTGAGAACGAAAAAAACAGCAGTGCACAAATTTGAAATGGCAGTAAAGCAAAAATGGGGTGTAAATTTGAGGATAGAAGATACAGTCGGTACGTTTGCAACAATACGTAAAACACTTCCTCGGACATACTATATCAAGGGGAATTGAAGAAAGTAACAAAACCAAGTCCTATCTTCTAAGGGTATATTTCCCTGTAATAACGGAAGCAAATGTAATTTTCTGGACACAAGCGAATTCTAAACGTCTACGTACAATCAACATTCGTCTACAGTAAACACAATTGTTGGAGTAGATGTGAGAATTCAAAAGGTTACTCAAGTCTATGGTCTCTTGCAAACAGGGATGGGACATTCGTGCTGACCACCGAAGGGGTAATTATCTTTTCAGAATTCATACGATCAAGTGCGTTCGGCGCTTGTTTTTTGATTCGGTTAGCGAGGCTGACAAATTTTTGAGTCACATAAATAAACACTGTGTATGAAATCAAATTGAACATCAAAGGAAAATGAAATATTTCCAGGGCGACAGAGAGACAAGGAAATGTAGCACAACCAGTTGAAGGGTGCGCGTATTGATTTGCATTCTCCCCCATTAACTTCCTAAATTTGGCTTTGCTGTCCCCCGCGAGCACTTGACACAAGATGTTCTATTTCCCAACTTAGGTGCATACCACTAGTCTTCTTCTATGGACTGATTTTTCGTCAAATGATTGCTTCATTGCATTGTATGCTGCACATCCATCTACAGTCCCGTAAATGAAATGCAAAAACGTTAGTGAACTCGATTAACAATTCAAAAAAATAAGGGAATCAATTCGTGGATGCTGTAAAACGTCGAAGGGAACAATAAAATTGCACAAGGGTTCGTGTGTTCAAGACTCATCCCGGTCACTCAACTTTCCTACTTCACTGGAAGTCGTTTAACTGTCCATTTACCTCTTCCTAAAACCAATTTCTATGCAATTAGGAGAAGTAAATGAAATACTATCATTGTTATTATCAATGATACAAATATAATTATTTTTTCATCTGGTCAGAGTCACGTAGCAATCGTGCAACGTTAGACTCGACGGGGAGATTCCGGTACTTGTGTTCATGCAATACCAGTTGCTTCAATAATCAACGCACATTGCAACACGAGTCTCGACGAAGTTTCCACAGACAGTGTATGGTGACCAGTCTAAACAGTACCTCTCCACGACTCTCACCCAGCCCGACCGCATGTGCATTCTGGCACACGCTGGCGGTGTTTTCTTTTTTTGATCAGATAACTTCACAGTATGAGGTGAAACAGTACTTTCAACTTTTTTTCGCAAGGCACTGAATTGCTTCTTTTTTGTTTAAATGATTTATAGCGTGATAGTAGGCCTTTCCCCATCAGGTTCGCCTCACTATGGCGAAACTAAAACCAAAAACAATAAATGTGTTGCCCAGAAAAAGTGGAGAAGATTTTTTATTTCCAAGTATATATTAAAACGAGGAGGGTTTAATTTTAAAATCCCATTTGCATTATACTTGTAAGTTAAAGGTCCGCCCAACATAACCTTTACGGTATTTTGAAGCTGCAAGCTTTATTTACTCCATCGCTTTGTAATTCTCTCAAAATTATATTGTTGTTATTCTTGTTTTTATAGGTCTTCTACTTCTGTGTCCACATTTCCTCGCATTCAGGCAAATACTCAAATGTTCTGCATCACAAAACTGCACAGCTAATCAGATTTGTAAATTTTCTAGTTATCTTCCTGAGTTTTTCCACTTTTCTCGAGATACATGTTGGACCAGAACATGTCAGACATCTGTCCACTTTTCGTAACAAAAAAGTGAAATTACTGGCAGTCGGGGAGAGGGGTGGACACGATGATTGACAAACTCACTTAACGATAACGATTGTTTCAATCTCATTTTATAATTGAACGTACATGTTGGTTTCCATTCTTCTGTGTGTGTGTGTGTGTGTGTGTGTGTGTGTGATCGGCTCGATGCCCTCTCCGTACCGTACTCAACCGGACGGTGAGAATGGTCAATGCATCCATCGAATCCGTCATAGGCTTCCATCTAGGGATTCCCAGGGCACCTGGTACAGCGACACACTAAATGCCAATGGCAGTGCGGTATGTTTGACAACAACAACAGCAGTAACACTGCGAGAATTCCTGACGGACAAGTAAGCGTTATCACCACCAGTGGCACATATGCACACGTTGACGCACAAACTGTGTGCATCCCACTCTCCGTAGACCCGTATTTGCCCATTTCCGAACTAACGTTTTCCTCCCTCCTACATTAAGTTTCGATAAATTGGACAAAATAGACGGGAAAACGTTGGACCGTCCGAAGACATGCGAGTGTTTTTCCTGATCGTTTTGGCATACATTCCACGCAATAAAGGATTGTGAAAACAATTGCTAGCTATGGGTGAATTGTACCTAATCGAAGTGATTGTATTGCTTGATGTTCGCATGAACTGAAGAGTTTTATGCGTGATCAGTGACACAGAGCAGAGCATCAAATAGCTGGTTCTCCTATGTTGGAATTTATCTGCCTTGCACATTATTTTTCCGTTCTTGTTGACCCTCAGATGTGGAAATAAATGACCTTCCATCAATTCAAATCCAGATGAATCTATAAGGCCACATATACCGCCAAGAACCGGAATTGGAATGGTCTCATCACAAAAACCTAGAGTACAGAGTGGTTCATAATTCAGAGTAGTAGGATTTTGACGACTATCTGCATTTCACAAACACACGCGCATACAAACAGAGTCAGCGTACCAGTCATCACCGAAAAGTATTGGAAACGCTGTGCAGCTGCATGTGAGAAGTCGTCGTTGTCGTCGGGTAAGTGTTAAACTGACGCGCTAGTTGTTTGGGTCACGAGGATATTCCCTGTCATACGGCTTTAATGCTCTATGATATTAATTGGAAAGTGAATGCAGTCCATCGATGTCTCCTAAGTGAACCAGGTAGCTAGTCACAAAGTTTAGTTTTCTTCTATGTCCAGGGATTCGAGTATGAAGTTGTATTGAAGTGCACATTATTGACCAAAAGTAGGTGTCATAATGTGTTTTGTGGTATTCGTACCTCCCACAACGATTACTTCGCGGGTACAACATTTTCGAGCACTTCAGAGGCTTTCAGACACCCAGTAAGTTTTTGTGCCGCAACTTCACATGAGTATTTTCATTTACTAGGAATATGGTTGTCATCAGCCTAATCTCAGTCAATTTTTTTTTCTTTTTTCTTTTCTATATTACTTCCTTTCATGGAATATGCAATGATACGATTTTCAGGAAGGGGGAAGCGGCCAATCAGAGGGCTGCCGTTCAACACACAAAGGGGAAAGTCAGGCGGTGGTGTTGGGGTTCGCACACACATCCCCGGGGTGATAATTTGGTGACGTGACCACCAAACAACCACCGTCTTGGGCTTTACATCCCAGTAACCGATTACAACAGGGGTCGTGTTAGATACCTGCCATTTGGGTTTGACTTAGGTTGGAATCACTAATTATCAAACGGTAATCTCAAAGCCAGCTGGATATTTTTCTATTATCCAGTTTCCGTTTGGTTGAAATTTTCGCATTTTTTGTACTTTGTAGTTTAAATAACCACTCAATCTTTTCCAAACTTAGCGAATTTTCATCAAAGTTATATCTGTATTTTGTTGTCTGCTGACTGCTTCTTTCTGTCTACATGTAAAAACGACCTAGATACAGTTTTCTGAACATGAAAATAGAACATGCACAACTGATTCACGTTTCACTTAGCGACGTCAGTGTTGTTCTAACTCCCCTCATACCGGAAAATGCGCACATGTAGGTCCGTACACTGCACAGTTAGGCCTGCAATCATACTCTAATGATAGCAGCCTGGTGAGAATTTCCCCTTTCCACATTTCCGCCGCTCTCTCCCTCTGGTTTCCAGCAGCACGTTGTGCTCCATGGAACAGTCATCTGGTCTGGTTCGCACAACCTTTCACCGTGGACTGAAGTGAGATTGAAAATTCAGACAGATCTTGCATTATTTGATTTAATTGTTCATTCTTCCAACTTATTCACGAGCTGGCTTCTATATCTACAGAATTATGTTTCCTTAAGCGTTCGCAAGAAATGGATCACCCCTCCCCTCCCCCACAATCAACCAAACACATTCCGGCACAGAGTACGTACAAAACGGAAGGATGAGCGATACGTTGCATAGGTACCGCCAAAGTTGCAATTGGAGTTAAGATGCAAGGTGGGAACAAATGCGAGAATACAGGTGCTGGTTTTGGGCACCCGAAGGGGTAGATACCAGGGGTTCACAGTTCATACAATGACCATCCCCGACCTCTGTATGACATGATGTTACAGTTTAAATGTGCATTCAATTAGTTGCAATGTGAGAAAAAACAATGGCAGTAAAACCGAGCACCAAACATGTCGTCAAGATGTATTTTAAAAGATAAAACTAAAGAAACTATCACGAACTTCATTCATCCTTCTTTTTACTTCCAAATCTACGACGTCAGTGCAACAATTGGCGTTGCATGTTCAGTACCACAACTTGATGCTTGATGGTACCAGTTCCTGGATGTTGTGTCTGCCAGCCGAAATCGATTGACCAACTTTAGAAAACATGGATTTTGCGAAGCAACAAATAACGAACCAGTTTCTCTGGAACAGTCCGAATCAATCTGAATGAGTAGTGCCGTCAAATTCGAAACGCTTGATTCCTTATAACTTATACAATGAGGCACTTAGAAAAAGGGCAAAGAAAGTAAAACGTTTCTTCTTTGTCTTATACGTCTGAATGCGATTCATCCACGTTTAATTGCTCATTAACTGGTTACCAAAATAGCCACAAAATGTTCCATGGAATGGTCGATGAAGTGAGCATAATCGGCTCTTGAAGAGAATGTGAACAAAAAGTATACGAGGCTACATAAATCTGTCTACGTTGATCCCATTGGGAACATTTCTCACGATTTTCAAACATTTCATTGTACAGTCATTTCATTTATGGTGGTAGTTATCGGTGATGTATGTATCCACTTTGCTGGCGACACTTCAAACCCATAGTTTCAGGTTGAAACGCCTGTACAGTGGACCTTCCAAGGTTTTTTATTAATATGTATATTACTTTCGGTATTGTATGATTAATCAGTTGCTAAACGCATAATTCCCTATTACAATTCACGTGAAAAATGACGCACGCAGTGATTACATTCTCAACATCATTCACGGTTATTCTGTCCAGATATTCAGTGGACACTTTTAAAAATATCCAACTCAATAGTCGAGTATTTAATCCTCATTTTTACCTATCGAGTCTCGTCCAAACAACTCACAAAATATTTCTATCCGATGTTATTGATGTGAGTATTACGGTTATCAGAGACACCGATTATTTCTTTCTTATTATCTCTCGTGCATTGGTATTTGTACTGTCTTTGCTGGATCCGTGTGAGTGCATGTCATACAGTATATTGTATGTATGTATATTGTAAAAGGTCTGTTCAGTAGGTTGGGAGACCTTTATCCGGATTGGTGTCGAACGGATGCCCCAAAACGAGACGTAGGCTGGACGCAAACGCTTTATTCATTTCGGTCAGTGCGTTTGTGGATATCACGCCTCTGTATTCACCGTCAATGGAAACCAAATTGAAGACGCGAGTAAGGCACAGTTCACAATCTGATTATATGCGATGATTTCCCAATTGATGATAAGAGTCATTCAAGAACTTCTCAAGGTTATCATCTACCACGCTCTGCTCACTCACTTATCCTTTCACGGCATATACTTCTTCCGTTCAGTAACAGCCATCATATTAGTTCATCTTGAATTGACTCCCATACTGAAGGCTGTGTGGTCCCATTAGTCTGCGGGGGTGGAGATGGGGTGCGAGAGAAGCAATACTTCGGTGTAAATTCTGAATAGTTACACATATACTTACTCTTCAGTCAAGATATTTCGATGCATCATTTGTGTATAGGGAGCTTCAGACGATACTGCGAGATAATGGCATTATTATTGATGATGGGTTTGAACATCTGGTCGGTTGGAATTTCCTATTCTAGTCGACTCCCGAGAGCAGTATATGATGGATTGATTTCCTTGCAGAAATCACAAAATTTCAACATAGGAAAATATAATGAATTTGACTTTCTCTCGCCTTTTCTCGAAAATCAAACACCAAAGTTCCACACTTTGAACGAACTCATTCTATTTCAAATGAGTCCCATGAGACTCATAAATGTTTCAACCAAATTAGTGAATGAAACACCACTTGACTTCGAATGCGTTTTATCTAGCCCAGAATTTGCCTACTTCGATTATTCAAAACTTGAAGAGAGTGGATATCTTATTTTAAAAAGAGTCAGACACCTATATTGAATTGAGCAAGAATATACGTATGTACGTATGTGTATACATATGTATGCACGTATTCAGTGTATATATGTATGTATGTATGTATGTATGTATGTATGTATGTATGTATGTGTGTATGAATGCATGTATCTATGTTCTTGTATGCTTGTATGTGTGTAGGAATCTAGATCACATTGTCGAATCAGTTTGACCAAAACAAAGGCATTGCCAGTAATCAGGAATGACCAATACTGACACGTATTCGGTGGAATCATCAATTTGTTTTCTCTCCTTCTTTTTGTTTGTAAATATCTGATGCCACACCATCTTCGGTTGTATTTTTCCTTCCCATTTCACGGTTTAGGATAATTTTATTCTTGACGAACTTAAAGCAAACAAAAAGGTGGATCGTAATCCACTTGGATAAGTTTCTGGAAAATAAACTGAATGATAACAGAAGCTACGCAACGGTCTTTGGGAAGTTCACAGGGTTCAGACTAACCCCGGAGTCGTTTTCTATTAAACGTTTTCACGACTTTGGAGACGATTTATATTGTGGGGTAGTCATTCAGGTCACACGCTCCTTTTCGCTTAGGAATGGAAAGGAAGTGAAGTGTTTTGTTATTGCTGAGGACCACGTCGCAGTAAAAGGATATTAGAAAAGAAAATTGGGGGAAGTAGCAAGCTTTAGTAGGTGATTTGTGAGCACAATTGGTGTTGGATGTCATCGGCTGTGAATGATTTGGATGATAACGGACCAGAAATAGTGGCTACATGAAAGACAAGTGGTGAGCTTGTTCATCGTAAGATGAACAAATCGGCCTTTTAACTTTCTGGATGACTGAGGACCATTTAATCCGGATTTTTGCACAAAAAGCATTAAGAAGGGACATGGACCGAAATTGGGAAGCTTTAATTTTCATCCAGGTAGGCTCCTTAGATGATTACAAAACTTGTTCTATATAGCAATAATTTTCAAATTATTGAACCAATACATTCCGCGTACTTTGATCAATAAAGACCACAATGCGGGTAGATTGCACCTGGTTGCAGTTCTAATTTGCCGTAGGCACAAAAGGATCCACACAGAACTTTATGTAGATTGGTTAAGAGTACACGGTCAGGATGGCGATGAGAAAATGAGTTGAGGGACAATGGAGATACTTTTCTGTTGTGTCCGATAATGTGTGAACCTTTTTTCTACACTTGAACACTGTGACCTGGTCGCTTATCGTTTTGGTCTATCTAGGTAGCGGTGTGAATTTTAATGTGTTCCAGACGGAAAGTGTTTCACCCTATTCCCACCCGTTCCCATTCATTCACCTCTGGCGCACATTCGAATTGACAAGAAGGCGCGGAGGGAATTAACAGAATAAAACTTGTACTCCGAATACGACCGATGAATTTTATTCCGGAAGATTTAGCTATTACCGGTTAGGAGTTCCGTGTCTTTTAGATTGTCCCGTAACAGCCAATCTTTGTGGCTGACGTTCATACGAAAAAAATTCACTTTTGGACAATAATCAAATTGTAATTCGTTATTCGTGTTTCTGATACAAACCCTTGTGCTACCCACACTCGATTGGGTGGGAATTCCTCAGGTTCGGTGAACCTCGGTTCCCTCATCCAGTTCACCCTCATACCACGGGGCGAATTAGTGTGTGTGTGTGTATTGGAATGTTTTGTATGGTGCCTCATTAAATAGTTCTAATGATGCCCACAAGACAGCTGAGTTGTAATGAAATTGCAGTTCCCCCGTGATGTGATAGTCCAGATTCCGTGGACATACTCCTTTTCAGAGGAAAACTGAACAGTTTTCAACATTTCGGAATTGGTAATCCAATGGGAATATTCTGAAAGTTTGGGGGTAATTGGTCTGATCTGCTGAAGGTTCACAGATGGCAGTATGTTAACCACTTTCGATGCGACACCTGGACCAAATTTGGAACAACTAAGTTCCTTGCCTGGACTGACCTCTAGGGCACAATCGGTGCTTTAAGCCGGACTTTATTGAAACTCATTGTTGCTGCGTCTAATAAGATATTTTAATAAAAGAGTTCTCGATATTGAATTCTCACATTTTTTCCCTAGCAATTTCGAATCATTTTTGACTCGGTATTATTTTTGATTTCCAACGCGTTTCTTGGATCGGGTGTACAGTGCAGCCGAGTTTTCTAACTTGTAACTAAAATTGAAAGAACTGTTTATTTCATCTACCATCAGGTTATTGCTATTATTATTATTGTTGCTGAAGGCCGTCTTTGGAATAACTCTTCAGATATTTGAATATTTGCACAAATAAGATTCAAACACATTGCACACAACTATATGATCTGATACCAGATCACCCCTATCGATCGATTCAATTTACATAGAGCTTATTATAGGTTACTCCTCTTACGGAACAAACAAGTAGTGCCACATGGAGACATTCAGATTGCGTAATTACTTTCCTGGAGTTATAAAAATAGCAACCATAAGTTCATCATAATGTACAAGTACAAACGAAAAACGAAGTGTATTGAGGGTCGTCGAGAGTGATTGATTATTTCCATTGAATCGAAGTAAAACACACATTCCAGAATGTCAAATGTTCTCTATCTCTCTCTCGCCGTGATGACAAAGACGAGCGGAAATTCGTGCAACATTTTTCAATGATGTATTTTGGTGGTCAACACTGTCTTACATAATTATCTGTTCAACCCTAAATCACACCCGTTCATGATGGCCAAAATGGTCTAAAAATCGGTAAACCGATTCTATTTCGAACACTGAAATGGCGTCCAAATCGGTTTCATCTGGTTTATCAACAGCCATATGTCACAGGCATTTTCGGTCTACTTTTATCTCAAAGGTTTCTTCGGAACATAATTAATAATGGAACGAAAATAGAAAACTCTTTAGAGTTCACCAAATCAACCCTTCTGTGATTGAATAAACAAGCTTGTTTAGTCGGTTCGGCACAGTTCTTAAGCCATCTGGTGTACAAAGTCACCTCGTCCGTGGTCTGATCCATCGGATTATTGATTCGCTCCAACCGACATATGGAACTGATACAACTCTCTCTTCGTTGCCGTATGAGATGTTATTGTGATCTCCTGCGGGGGCAGATATCGTTGACCAAGATTGCACCGGAAATCGGATCCCTCCTGCGAACTGATACATTCCTGTAATGGATGAACGAATTCAACCAGAGAAGGTATTCGAAGGCAAAGCGGTTAAAGGGCCAGTTTTTGGTGCTTGACTGACTAACCGCACAACAGTACAATGATGGAGACGGATGAGGGTGGGCGGAGAACAAATTGTGAGTGTGTAACTGTTGCAGTCACCCAAGTGAAAGCACAGTCATGTATTGAATGCTCCGAATGTTTTCATTGATCGATTTCTATATACTTGGAACATAAACGGGTCATCGATCGAAGGTCAGATTAATCACAGAGAGCACGGACCAATGGGGGTAGAGTCTGATTGTTCAGTTCAATCAAGATCATCTCCACAACAGCTGACCTCCTCTGATCCTGATCCGTTGACAGTGTAGACAGGTTGGAATAATTCAATCAGATTAATCGAGTGGTTTGTCGCGCGGTAGTTATCTTTGCTCCGTCTCCAACTTNACTCACTCATTTTGAATGGTGCTCTCGGATGCAATCGGGCCAAACGTCTATTGATTGAACCTAGTAAGCTTGAACCCAAAGAACAAACGAATGAGTACATGTAAAACATCGTTTTACCGTTCGAAACTCTAAAAAAGGTGAAATTGCACCCGGAATCTTTTCGCCACAGTCAGTACCGGTTGAAATGCAGCAGAATGATTTCGGAACTATAAATATATATCATGCAATTTCGTGATCTCGGTCCGAAGTGGAGAAAGACCAGATGAGGCCGTCTCCTCCGGTATCCCGTGTATAGTTTGTAATGAGCACATGGGTTGAGAAGATTGCGCGGAACTCAATGGCATTGAATTTATTCGAAACTGAAATGCTTGTGCCTCTTTGAAGCATTGAGTTCCCTTTATCCATTTCATCAAAACAGAAAGAAGACAAATGTCGCGAGATGTTAACATTTCGTTCAATCTTCTCAGTCGCTGACTTAAAACAAACAGGTACATATATAGCACATCGGATGAATCAATTTTGGTGAACAAACGTGTACAAGCATACAATGATTACTAAATTTAGAAGTAGAAGGTCAGCTCCACGGTAAGTGGATCGCTTGTATCAAAAACTTCTGTGCGCATAGGGTCGGGTGATGTAATTGAATAAGCAGCGCTTCACTAATCGCTAAAAGTTTTGCATTTCGATTAGGTAATAGTGGTTTGAAAGACGAATTGGGGTCAACTGTGTCTTGTTGCCATGAAATGTTTTGCAACAGATGATCCTGGATTTCTTGCCATCACTTGTCGGTTGCGTCATCGATTTCACCAACCACTTTGGAATATGTTCGGCCATCCGTTGTGACAGCTGACGGTTTGTTCTGCCTATGTATGCGTCACCCCAACTGCAGGTGAACTGGTATACAGTGTGTGAGACGGAACTGGTTTGGCAGCCATGTTTACGTTTGTCCAAATCGATTCCACGAGTGGAGGCGATGAGTCTGAGTTGATTCGATTACATCACATCATTGTATGCTTGTACACGTTTGTTCACCAAAATTGATTCATCCGATGTGCTTGTGCCTCTGTTTACCGTTTCCGTCAAAGTGCCATCGAGGAAAAGGAATGGACATGTGGACTGACCTGTTTGCAACAATCTGTTTGTTTCTTCTGAGTCCGTGGGACATAACCTCAGCTTTCTACTTACGCTAAAGAGCGTGAAACACCTGTTGCTTAGTAACAGTACCCGAATATGATCCTATCGATATTCCGCTTGACTGGTCTATTCTTTCCTCCAGTGTTTCACTCCTTTTCAATTTGCTCTTTCAACATCTGGTTTGAACCGAGCACATAAATAAAACACGACTGAGCAAAAAGTTTGATTTGTTGCAGAAAAATAAGCATTACATTTTATCGAAATATTCTCTCTCAGCGTTCATGCACAGTTCCATGCGCTCAAATCATTTGATGGAACACCATGACCATGCGGAAACGGTTAACACCTTGACCAGTTCAGTAAAGGCTTCCACTGCAGCTGTTGGTGACTCGCATCAAGTGACATTTGGGAACACAGTACCTCCTGAAGGTGTGTCATCACCAAAGTCAGCTCGCAAACGATCAGCACTCGGCTGCTGCTTGAATCCACATTTGTAGTAGTAGATCATCGCCCTTCAGTGATATCGACTGCGTTGCATCCTTACAGTCCGAGTATAGCGACCCTCGTATGACTTTTAAACTGTGCTCGACTGTTGGTTCTGTGAGTGGCAACCACTGAACAATATTCACAGTAGATTGCAGTTCACGTTTTCCTTGCCCGGTCATTTGTACCTCGTACTCGTCGTGTACTGCACAGCCGGAATCATTCTGCTCAGCCCTCGCAAACAATTGAATATTGTAACGCACTCTCCCACGCGCAGTCATGCTGGCATAAGATTGATAAAAATAAAATGAGCACATCCGTAGGAGAGATGGACTAGCTAGAAAAAAATTAATTGATTTGAAGACAAATAGCACGAGAAACAAATCATCTAGTAGGCGCAGAATAGGACCGACGGAGTCTCGTGGTACGGAACATCAGTTGTGAACGAAAAGCGAGCCGGATAAAAAATACTGAACTTCTCAAGTGTTGAAAAGTGACATTTCGCACGCTGTCAAATAATGCGTGAGAGAGCATAATACTCTCGAGGCACTTGACAAAATTTAACGGGATCATTGTTTTTGTTTTTCCAGCGTTTTACAGAACATCGAGCGAAAATTATATCTGATTCAGTACGCAAGTACAATGGAACGGATGCTCGCCATTTTGATTGTGTGACGAGAGGACCGAACGGACATTATTCGGTCAGTTGAACAAAGCAGGGCAGGTGTTTTTTCTCTCTTAACCGAACAAATCAATCTCTTTCCCGCTCACGTTGCTGATGGAGTGTCATTGTTAAATCTGTGAATAAAATGAAATTCTAGTTGGTCGGTCTACCTCATTTAGTTTGTGCAATCATCAAGCCTGCACTCCGGTATCCCGCATTCCACTACCCCTTTCGGTCCAGCAACAAATAACGCAATAAAATCAAAATCTCCAAGTAGAATAAAGAGAACGATGCGAAAACTTGATGCCGGAAATGAATAAACGCCTGGGTACCACAGAACCATATCACCTATTTCCGTAATCTTTGAAAGAGCTGGTCCTCATCCGGAAGCCTAATGCGAACTATATACGTTGAAATAGTGAAAAGTTCAGTAGCATCGTTAGGGTTCGAACCCAAGCATGGACGCGCACTCCCTACCAGATGTAACCAACACCACTGTTCCGGGTCTACATTCATTCACTCCAGATCATCGCTTGATAATGGCGAATCTTCTCCAAAACCATTTTCGATTAGAAAAAGCCTAATCCGATGATTAAAGCAACACATGGTCCAGCCACCACGATTCGAGGTCGAACACTTGGCTATTGAAAAATTGCGACTATCTGACAATGTTCATCCAACTTTGCCATTCATCGTGGGTAGATTGGTAAAACGCTCCGCGGACAACATTAGCCGAACGTTGTAACGTCTGTGAGTTAGCAGCAATATATCGAATGACCAGCTAGACCGAGATGATACCCTCCGGGCCCTTCAAAAATTGCTGGAGTTTGTGGTAATCAGAGTTGATTATTGCTGGACCTGCACTCAAGATCCGTTCGAGATGTGCCTGTTAAAGTAGCATAGTTTCTAATGTTCTCCAATGACCACTCGGGGAGAGACGGAGTGAGAGGTGAACGATTCCAACCCTACCATAACATCACTCGTTGAATGTGTAAAACGCACACTTTCTCTAAGGAGCAAACTTTCATCAGTGTACTGTAGATCAGACAGCATTCCACTCGAGAGTACGTCGATACCAAAATCCTCAAGAGGTCAGAACCATCCTTATGATTTTGTCGACCGTAAAAGATAAAAAAGAGAAACTGAGAGAGAGAGGGTAACTCAATCGGACACCAAATTTCGGAGTCGAACCGCGGTTTCAGTCGGTCTTTCATTTATATCTTTGTCTGTCACCTTTCTTGTAAATTGGTAAGATCACCGATTCACACCATTCAGTTGGAACCTGTTCCTTATCCCACACTGAGCTCAGGAGTTTTGTTAACTCCAAAACCAAGGCTGAGCCTCCATTCTTAAAAACGGATGGGAACAGCCAGTCGGGGTCGGAAGCCTTATGCCATTTGAGGTGACTTATTTCCCGGGTAACCTCCATTTCAGATGGAGGACTGATGTCAACTGGCAGTATTTGCACAGTTGGATCGAATGGGGGAAAGTCTTGTGTCGAAGGGGACCAGTTAAACTGTGCCTTAAAATGTTTTGCCCAACGTTCCTGAATTTGAATCAGTGTGCCTTCAGACTCCTTAATTACCTCAATCACGCCAGCTTTCCTTGGTCCTGTACTCCTAATTAAACGAAAAAGATTGCGACTATT
>UZAN01052220.1:3965-15156 GCA_900618425.1 Echinostoma caproni
AATAAGTTGTGCTGTGATATTAGCCCTTTATAATGAATACGAGGAGGAAGATATGATTTAAAATGTGGGTGGAAAAAGTCAAGAACGATCAAACTAAGTCCTGGTGGGAAGGTATGAAAACCCTGACCGGGAGACTCGGGCATATAGGTCACCTTAGGTTTCTTGTATGATGATCTCAGGATCAGGGTTAGAGACACCAAGTGATATGGTCAAGTACCGCAAACAGTGGCACTCATGCATCTTCTCAATCTCATTGCAACATTAGTCAATCATAATTCTCTATTCTCTCTTTGACCGTCGTACGNTCGTACGAAAGTATCAATATTCGTTGTAAACCCGAATATCGACCAGGAAGATGAATATCGCAAAGATAGACAGTTAAAGGTGTTTCTCATATTAACGCAACTGAAATGCCTAGTTTGATAAACATAGTGAACAATGGGGCTGTATGTTGAACTGCACCCTGCGAAAAAAAATGAAACAGATGCAACAGGTCATTATAGCACCCGTTTAATTTGGAGACGGTACAGTACAAAGGAATAAATGACCCCAAAACTGTTCACATAGTCACGTGGTAGGGGCGTAGCAATTGTCGCATTCCGTGTGGGTTTTCACAACAACAACAACAACAACAAGAAACGACTTATTTCTGTCACTCTTACCTTCGATGTATAGACCGTAGAACCACAGCCATGAGATTTGAAAAGATAATTCGCGGTCGCTAGGCTATAGCTAGGTCTCAGTGATTCAACTTCGACTTTTGGACTTCATTCGGGGCATTATCGGATCTTGGTCAAAAGGTTATTGTGGATAACTAGCCTAGCATGTAAAAATGCACACCTTATATCTTATACGTTAATACGCAGTCAGTTCCCTAGTTCACATCACTTTTAATTCAATTTGGTGATAAAATTTAAGGGTTCTATTGGAACACAAAAGCTGAATAAGATGATCCAGAATGAATATGACGCACTATGTGAGTTTGTTCTGGAGAAGTCGGCAGGGAGCTTAATCGACTCAATTGGACTTTGACTGTCACCCTAAGTGCGTCGATGTGTTGAACACTCAGCAGGTTGATTAAAGAATATGAGTGATCCGTACGCAGGGTTCCTTAAACAAATGAAACTATGGAAAACAAAAAAATGCGTCTATAAAAGAACTTAGGGGGTGGAGTGCAAATACGATAAACGGGGGGGGGGTAATAGAGGAACATTTGGGACAAAAGAATAAGCATCGATTACCAGCAAGGACCAGGTGGGTTATTGTTTGATCTCTAAACGACCTATCCGTTTATCTACTAGTCAAACAATGGATTGCACGAATCGTATGGCGAGTTGTGGTTGCCAAGATTGTACGTGTTTAGATCAATTGAACTGTTAAGTATGTAATAGTTTGATACTGCTTGTGAACACTTTCTCATAGTTAAGTAACCAGAGTTCTTGTCCGCAGCTCATGGTGCGGAAATATAATTAGGAGGTAAATGTCCACGTGTCTTTCTTTTTAATAAACGCACGCACACACACACACACACACACACCGGTACGGTCAAACTTATGCCGACTTGAAATCGACTTCACTGGGACAAATGACACAATATATTTGAGAAAAGTTCATTTGCAAAGCTTTGTCGCAAAAGGCAAAAGAAAGATTTTTTTCTAAACGTGACCAATTCATTTAGAGCTGCTTACTCAAGTTAGAATGACGAACCAGTTGTTGATGACTCACTATCCAGAAATACCATAACTAAAGTCGACAACGCCCCTGTGGGACAAATAGGTCGCCATGGATAGGGCGACAATACAGATTGTGGAGGCGGCTTAGGACACTGATCAATGCGAACACCTCAAGTTAGCCACATCGACGGAAACAAATGTTATTGCTGCTATAATTGTTGCAATTACTATTACTGTCATCATAATTATTAGTAATGTTCATCTTGACCACAACAAACCGGTGAGCCACCTGGAAACTGACCAGTTTTGAGACAAAACTGCGAATCAAATAATTTAATCGTAACAAAGATATCCTATCGGTGTCCGAACACCACTGTCTACGTTGAACTACACGAGTCTGGTGGAGAAAACGGACAAGCAAAACTGAGGTTAAGCATCGAATTTTAGGCATTCACGGTTACGAACTGGGGCAACTAGTCGATCTCCATGGATAACGTTATTTGAAACCTGTTTAACATGTCATCAACGTGTGATGCGTGCCGAGGCAGGTGAATGGAAAAAAGTCAAGGGTGTCAACCTAGGATCTGATATGAAGGTATGAAAACCCCGTGCAGGAGAGTAGGTCACATAGGTCCCGTTAGGCCCCCTCGATGGGGACCTCAGGATAAACCTAACCAAGGGTTAGAGACACTGCGAGATATGACTGAGTGGCGCTCGTGCACCCTTTCAATTTTATTGCAACACCACCGTAACAGAATTCTTCATTTTTACATTGGCACTGATTTTAACACTCCATTTTTTCTCCTATGGACAGTCAAAAGATAGCAACCAAAACCATCGAGAGAATGGATGGTTAGTAGTTGTAAAAACTGGACTGAGCCAAAACTCTAGCATTCAAAACCCTTAGTGTATTTTGGCACATTTGAGTCCAGACAGTGACAAACAAATCACAGTACAATGATCTTTCTAAAATTAAAAAAAGTTCCATGATTTGCCTTGACATTGACCGTTTGCCCAGGTCAAGGTAGACTGTTTTTGAGGAATTCACAACCGGAGCCTGTGGAGAACCAAAGTGTGACCAGCAAGTGAGCGGGTCGGTGTGTGAGAACCACAATCCATTGGAGGCCGGTGTCCAGTTCATCGGATCATGGGGTCTAACGTCCAAGGTACCCGAGACATCTCGATAACCCCATCGAACGGGTAACTAATGACACAACCAGGGAGGTGTGAATATGTAAGGTTCGCACGCCTGTTGTTTCGAGAACCAAGGTTTGTAGCCATCATCATCGTCATTGAACGGCAAAAAACAGCGAAGCCAACCTTTGCTAAACTAACAATGCACATATACTTAGTGTTAACATCTAAAGTGGACAGGTTGTGCCCACTTTGATCCAGGGAGGGAGAAGGTATGGTCAAAGCACATAGTGCACAATCTAACTGTGCATACATACCGTTCGAAGTATTCTGGCCTGATAAGAAATGGCAACAATAACGACACTGTTGTCGGTTCGCTGCCATATCCTTCAATGTCTCCAACCAACGGGTCGTGGAGTCTTCCGGACCCCAACCTGGAAGGCGTGAGACATCTACTCTACCTAATGGCAATGCGCATTTCTTCAAGCCTCGTCTCCACGTCATCTGTTGACCTCCACGTGGTTTCCTACAGCCCGGATTAGCTACAGCGAATAAAGTGCGGTGCGGCAGACGACAGCTGGGCATACGCAATACGTGCCCTAGCCAGTAAAGCCTACTAAACCTATAAGTGTCGTAAACAGTGGTGTTTGTGTATCTTCTCAGTTTCTTTGCAAAGTTGGTCCAATGTAATTCTCCATTTTCTATTCAACTCCACTTTCAACTTTCCTTTCTTTCTCCTACTATCCATCGAAATGGGCAGCCAAAAGACAGCAACCAAAACCGGCGCACAAACGTGCATGGTTAGTGGTTGTACAAACTGAACCAAACACCACCACCCACCCACCCCCTCCAATGGATTGCAGTTTCTAAACACCGCTCCGCTGCTTTTGTATCATGCGTTGGCTAGCCGAAGGCTCCGGTTGTGAATTCATCAAGAAAATCCACATACCTTGGCCTGGGCAACCTGGCAGTATTCCGCCTATATGCCGAGTGACGCTGGGAACGTCTCTCGTACCAAACTCCCAAGGAACGTCATGGTCATCATCATGATCATGTCTGGAGCCGGCTTATCCTTTCCAAGGAGCCAGCCGCAGTAAAGTTACATGAAAATCATGGAACTTTGTTCTTGCTAATAAGGATTGTTGTATCATGATTTCTTTGTCACACAATCTGTCTTCAGACGTGTGTGAAATATATACAAGGGAAAATAGTAAAACAATGTTCGTGAGTAATAAACGAAGTCTATGACTGGACAAGTTATGATGGTGAACGGTACTTAGTGTTCCGACTATCTCGGGATATTGCATAGCTCCGGTAAACCCCCTATTATGTGTGTTTGTAACAAATGTGATCGACTTGACAGAAAATTGTTACAAAGCATTTGCCAACGATTTAATGCAGTCGATGAAAATAAAGCACGCAAATCGTCTTTGTGACAAAACTTGATGTATCCATAAGATATTCTGTCAGGTTGAGAAAAGTAAATTAAAATGAGAAGGATGACGAAGTACCTACATGATGATAAGAAGTATGTACACAGATATACAGTGAGGTTTGAAAGATTTTAAGGATGTAAAACTTATTTTGGAATATTTTTCAATGTGGAATGTGAATTATTTTAGCATTACAATACGCACATTTGGTTGAGAGTGAAGCTTGTCACATGATGAGAACAGTTGCCGGAAAACCCACGGCTATCATGATTCCTGTTATTCCTTATAGTTTTAGTTTCAGTTTGTACAACCATAAACCATTCACTTTCGTTCTCCGGTTGGATATATGTTACAACTGAATCTTTGGATCAGGTACACAATGATGGACTAACAGTGGCCGCCCCCTGGGATGATGCTACAAACCATCCGTTGAAGTCTTAGGTGGCTCACCCCACTTAGAGCCCCGAGACCGACGTAACCAATGGTTAGAGCTACTGAGTTATATGGTCGAGGGTATTAAACAGTGCCACTAGTGCATCTCAATCTCTTAACAACCTCAGTCTACCATGATTATCTAGTTTTTATTTTGACACGACTTTCAATATTCCAATCTTTCTTCTAACTGTTCACTTGAAAGGGAAACCAAAAACAACAACCAAACCCACCTGTCCATATGCTTTCAATCCTGTTCTCCAGAACGTTGGTTAACGCTGTCGGTTTCATTGAATAGGCTAATCTCCATATTCAGGAGGATATACTGTTCATTCATACAAACCGGCAACCTTAACCCCAGGAATTGGAACGGTAAACTAAATACAACCCCATAGCATAGCTGTGGTATTGAGTCGAGTGACAGTAGAGCTGCTTACCTCCACAACTGGGTTGAATGGACGGGGTTCGAATACTTACTCTGGCCCAAAATTGACAGAATATGGATTATTATTGCCAATCTAGAGTAGGCTAATGCACTATTTCTGTTCCGGACTCAAAGAATACAGATCGTGCTGAACCGCCTGACGGTTCAGATATTTTGGTGTGGCACGTGCTTCGCTTCACTTGAGAGCTAAACCCTCCTCAAAGACTTCCAAGATCCTATTGCTGCAGCTACCCTAGCTGGTGATCAGTTAAAATGATAGGCAGCTTTGATTGCTTAGGGTAAGATATAAACTGATGTTGGCGTTGGAAACGGGGTCACACAATACATGGCAAGCGTGAGGCTTATTCGTTAACCTAAAGCACCCAGGGCTGGACCTCGGCATCCTTGGCTTTCTAAAACGATGGGTGTAAATCCATACCGTGCCATACCTGATTTCTTTGTACCAAGGATGCCCAACCGTTTTCTGCATTCGATCATCTTTGGTACTTTATTGAGCGCAAAGCAGCACAACTGGCGACCGCTCCTTCCGGAAGCTGGACGTTCTGGTCACTCGTTAAAGCAGTCTCCCGTAACTTCTGTTCCACCAACTTCCCATCCATCCGGTGATTTAGCATCCGACCCATTAGAAAAAGCAGAAGTGTTTGCTTCCCATTTTGCTTCCAATTCTACCCTTTTCGAATCATCCATCCAACCCCGCACACACCCAACGGCAAACCATCTTTTCATACCGCTCATTTTCACCAGAAAAATACGTCAGATCCTCTTGTCGCTGGACCCTCGCAAGCCATCTGGACCCGACGGGATTCCTCCCATTTTCCTCAAAATGTGCGCCCCGGAACTGGCTCCCCTCCTACGTCGCTTATTCAGTCTATCTCTAAATTCTGAGATATTCCCAACCCCATGGAAAATATCAGAAATATTTCCAACCCCTAAACGTGGAGACCACTCTAACCCAAACAACTACCGCTCCATCTCTCTCAAACCAGTCATGTCGTAGGTTATGGAATCAGTTGTTTCTGATCAACTCCGCCACCACCTGGAGCATAACAATATGCTTAGCGACCGCCAGTACAGTTTCCAATCACATCGATCTACCGGTGATCTTCTGGCGCTCGACAACCACGGGGAAACCCATGCGGTGTCATTAGATATATCGAAAGCTTTCGATCGTGTCTGGCACGCCGGTTTGCTGGCTAAACTACCCAAGTTTGGCTTTCCTTCGGAACTTGTGTACTGGACAGCAAGCTACCTCAAGGAGTGCAGCATCTCCGTCAGAGTCTCATTTCGTGCCTGTGAATGCTGGTGTTCCCCAAGGTTCTGTAATTTTCCCTTCCCTTTTTCTGATGTCTAGTGATGACCTTCTTTCTTCAACATCAAATCCTATTCACGCCTTTGCCGATGACGCTACTCTATACTCTTCTCTGGCATATTCCTCTTNTCACACATCGCTAACTCCCGCATTAGTGACGACCGCTCCTCCCTTAGTTTATCCCTAGATTCTGATCTGGGCTCCATCTCTGCATGGGGCTGTAGCAGCCGTGTTCTGTTCAATGCCAGTAAAACTTCCCTTTTCCATTTCTCAATTTCGTCCATTTCTGTTAAACACACATCTTTCTCTCCTTCCTTGAATTCCAAATCCGATACTCTCCGTTCCACAGAATCATCCAACCTACTGGGTCTTTCCTTACCTTCTTCTCTTTCATTGTCATCTTATATTTATCTACTTATTTCCCCCGCTGCGCGCATGATTGGTTTCCTCTTCCGCGCCAGACGTTTCTTCACCCCCATTCACCTCCTGTCGCTTTACAAAGCTCAGATTCGTCCTACACTTGAATACTGCAGTCATGTGGGGTGGAGCTTCGTCTACCTCTTCTTGATCGGGTTCAACGCAAGGCCATCCGTCTCATCAACGACCCGTCCCTAACATCAAACTTGCAGTCACTAGCTCACCGTCGGGCAGTCGCTTCTTTATCCTTGTTCCATCGATATTACTTTGGTTTTTGCCCTGATGAACTTTCCGCATCTGTCCCTCTCCCACTTTTTATTCCTCGTAGATCCCGCGCACAAGCGGCTAGTCACCCATTTCAAGTGACTATCCCTAGGTGTCGCATCTCCAACTTTCAATCATCTTTTTTCCCAAGAACAGCACAACTGTGGAACAATCTCCCCCCTTTCGATCTTCCCTCTAACGTACAACATCCATGTTTTTAAACGCAGAAACAACAAGCTGGTTCTAGATTGAATGTTCCCCATGCCTTCCTACTTACAGTATATCTTCGGATCATTGGGTTTACCCCTTTAACTGTATTCACTTCCGTGTAATAAAAAATGAGCAACTGCAGCGTCGGGTAGCAACAACAGGTGTGTAATGAAGTATGACATGTATGTATATCGTCACTGCGAGCCCCAGAGGCTAAGATCTTCGAAAGCCAATGGGTGTCTCGATGCCTCGCGAAATGCTCTAATGCGACTAAGCCCTACTCACTATCTTCCCATGGCGGAGGTGTCTTCCCACCAAAGTGAGATGACGAAAAGCCGACGTCCGGGGTAGTGGACCACTGTTAGTTCACCTAGGGGAGTTGGCCAAGAACCCTGAATCCAAACCAATCAAGAAGAGGCGTACGAACCACACACCTTCCTGTTTGTGGCAGTGGTCACCGGCACGATTGGGCACCTTGAACGTTTGACCCCGTCCAAAGGGCGTATGATCCGCTAAACTGGACACCGGCCCCCAATGGATTGCGGCCTTTATACACCGCCCCGATGCCTTGCGGATCAGGAGTTGGCTAGCTGAAGGCTCCGGTTGTGGATTCCTCAAGAAAATTCACCTGCCTTGGCCTGAGCAACCTGATAGTATCGCACCCACGAAAAAGTCATAAACTTTTCTTTTTATAAGGATTATTATACCGTGATTTGATTGGCAAACGATCTGAACTCAGATGCTTGTGAAAAATAGACAACACCAGAGGCTCAGGGGTTTGTTCCGTTTACTGACGATGACAATTTGCGCAATAAGTCAAAAAATGGAAGGTAATATCGACTGATCTATGGATTAATAATCGTAGAAGTTGACGAGCAAATTGTTACAAAACAGTGAACATTTATACACAGTTCTTCCAGCAGTCTTAGGTTACAATTTGAATGGAATTTTATTCAGCGAAAATCGGTTCTTACGATTGGGAAAATAAAAGTATTCAAATTTAGGAAATGCTGAAACTCTCGGACTGTTTTCGATACAAATGAAAAGGAGAAAGCGATCTTTGTGCAAATCTTTATCCGTAAAATTTTACATACAATTATTAATTACTGCGGGCTGGAGCTGTTTGTGTTAGACAATTGAGTATTGGCGAAAAGGTTATGGAAAAATAAGATGGAAGCGGACCCCTCAAATGAAAAGGAAACCCACTTCTAGCTGAGTAAAAAATCTGTCTAGAGATATGAATAGTTCTGAAATTATTTGTACGAGTAAATTATTTAGATATTCCATTCCGAATAACATGATTTTAAGCAGTTCCTGAAGGTAATAAGATATTGAAATGAATTCGCCAGTCACCATTGCAGCTATTTATTTTACACTATCAGAGAAACTCATACAATCCGATGGCGCTATGCACTCAAACATCAAAAACTCAGATTTTTTGACAGCAGCGCGAGTTGTGATAAGTCTCACATCTTCATGCTCAATCCCTATATTGTTATTTCTCCAAGGGAATCACTCTACACTGGTACATTTGGAAAATTTACCCTGCAATATCCTCACCTCGAGCCCAGTGATGTTGCTCTGCATTAGCATTCCCGGAAGTATGACAACATTCCGTTCCGTTTTTTAAGGCAGCTGAACTATCCAGGCGAATCACTTAACAAGATGAAAGCCATTGGGACAGCAACAACAGACTAACAACTTTTCTATCACTTGCCACACCTTATTAACAAAGGTCACGGTTACAAAGAAACTGTGGCAAGAAAGTTAGTGAAAATTTCACAGTTAGTGAAAAAAATGAAGACGTTCAATGACAGCATCCCTATGATGCATGAGGATCAACTTCATACGACGAAATCAGGAATCATCTAATAGACGGGAGTATGGAAGGAATTGATTCAATTATATAGTGGACTTTGTCGTGTACAGCGCAGATAAGGCGTGAACTGAAAGGCTATGATATCCCGCATAGTTGTTTCGACCTGAATGTATCGCAACCATTTTCAGTTTTCAGTTTTTACAACCATTAATCATGCACTTTCGTGCCCTGGTTTCGGCTGCCGTTTTTTGGCCGTTAATTGACATAAGATAGTAGAATGAAGATTCGAATGTTGACAGCAAATTCAAAGACAATATAGAGGATTCATATAGACTGACGTTGCAAGAATAATGAGTAGATGCACGANAACGCTGTTTGCGACATCTAGCCATATCATTGAGCACCCCTAACCACCGTTTACCGTGATCTCTGGGTCCCCATCCAGGGAGCCTAACGGGACCTATGTGACCCAGTCTCCCGGTTAGAGTTTTCGTAACCTCAGACACGATCTTGACCTATCTCATCAGCAGTGCGAATCCATCAACTCAACTGGGAATCGGACCCGGAATCATATAATTAGAGCGCCTCATTGCCTCTGTCCACAAAACAGTCCAATATATGACAACTTTTTAATTAATATTACAAATTTTCACAATCATTACTAAAACCTCAGTATGGTTAGGGATTGACTTCTTGGGTGATGATTGGTCGTCCTGTCGTTTCATCTCAAGGAATGCTCCTATGTTGCAGCGGTTGTTTACCCGACAGTTTCACAAAGGCAGTTTTCTCGTTTTGACTCTTTGTCCATACTAAGCTTCCTGGCAGATAAATATATGTTGATCGCGACCATTGTGCCACAGACAATCAAATATCATCAAACATTGATGTTTCAGGTAGCAGGACGGGTTCAGTGACCAACCGATTCTGCTAATTTAAGGACCATTGGGAAATGATATTATTATATTTTCACGCACGTGTGAATCCAGTGTGCCAAACAAATCATGGAACAATAATCTTCAAGAAAGAGAAAAACGTTCCATGATTGTGATAATGGTCAACAGCTCGATTTGGCACCTTGGATATTTGACCCCGTCCAAGAGGTGTATGATCCGATAATCATCATTATTATTATTTTGTGTATGCATTGGGACACCGGCCCGCAATAGAATGCGGTTTTCGCATATTGCCTCGTTGCCTTGCGGGTCAGGCTTTGGCTAGCCAAAGGCTCGTGATATGACTTCCTCGAGAAAATTCACCTGCCTTGGCCTGGGCAACCTGGCAACATTCTGCCCACATGCAAATCATTAGATGATATTGAAACCAAGGCGGAACCAAATTTCCCAAGACACCTCGATTCCCGATTGGGCCGGTGTCCATTGCCACAACTTGAAAGGTGTGGTTTGTACACCTCTTGATTGTTCCGGAATCAGGGTTTTGGCAAACTCCCTTAGGTAAACTAACATACCTATTCGTCCTGTCACTTTGATGGGAAACACCTCCGCCACGAGAAAGCTATTTGAGGCGCATTGTCATATAGGAACATATTGCGAGGCACAGGGGAGGATTGACTAGCCGCAACCCAAGACACCCACCACCAACCATTCTNNNTCTGAACATCTCAATCTTTGATTCTATTACGCATCGAACGGGTTACGGGAAATATAGTTAGCCAGCATTAGTGGAAGGTCCGGACTAACATCTTCAACTTATTATAATACTACTTCTGTTGAGAAAGCCATACTCACTAACTTCAAGTGAGGTTTCCCCGCCAAACTGAGAGGATGCATTGCCAACATCTGGGGCTATAATAGGTCCGTGAACAAAAGGTAGTTCATCTAGATGTGACCAAGACCTCTGTTTTCAAACCAACCAAGAAGAGGCGTACGAACCCCACCCACCCATCCCTTCCTGGGTGTGACAGTGGCCAATGGCTTTCTTGGACATCAAAGCCAATTGGGCACCCTGGACGCTTGATTCTATCTTAATTGCGTATGATTCGATCAACTGGACACCGGTTTCCGATATGGATTGCGGTGTGCGCAGCGCCCCACTGTC
>UZAN01052224.1:5378-17869 GCA_900618425.1 Echinostoma caproni
TGGGCCCTCAGAGAAGCAAAATACTCAATTCCGACCTATCCAATTTATGATGCTTGTTAGATGAGCCATTCGTAATATCACGGAAAATAGTCCTCATTGCACTCCGAAAATGATTCACATGTGAAGTCAGAAAGCAACAGACCGTGAGAAGGAAAACTGGAAAAAGATTCCGGACGAGGAATTGATAACGGTTATGAAAAACTGAACGGCAATCTACAAAATAAACAGCTGGCGTTGGGACTGTGAGTAGAACAGCAACTGCAACTACCGTGTGTAGAGGGGCCTCCCCCAATAATCTTTGCAGCTTTAATTAAATGGCAAAGGATCATCAAATGCGTGCGTGATCTCAATTGGCTGAAAACTCAAAACGATTGTGCAACTGAGAGACGGTGGTTGCATGGTATATTTGAATCCAAGACATCTGCTTCATCTTCCGTAATCCAAAATGGTCCTTTTTCGTTCGGCTATTCCATTGGTTACGTACGACCTATCTTCTATAGAATTTGGTTAAGAAACTATCCATTTGGAAACGTTTGTAACACTGGGTCTCATTCATCCAGAAAACAGAAACCAATTTAGCCAATTTCTAGCATTTTGTTCAGTTTTCCCTACAGGTTTAATTGATAACAAATCCGGAAAAGAAAAGGTAATCAAAACACATGGGTAAATTGAGAAATGTAATTCGCACTAAAGTAAAAAGCCGGGTTCGGTTGTTAACAAAATAAACTATCGCACGCATCAGAGCAACAATTTGAGAAGCGCGTGAGATGAAGGATTATTCGTCGGTTCTGTCGGTCGCAGGAAAAACGCTCAATAACAGTCGCACGCACACCTTGCTCTCCCCAGCTTGGTTGTCGTGGCAACCTAACGAAAACCGTACACGCACAGATGTTAGGATCCAAAGTGTGAAAACCAGTCACAATGAGTCTAGTATGTCTGCTTTCTGCATTCTTTTTTTCCTAATTTCAGGGAGAAATTGAGCGCGTTCGTTACTACCAATCAGCACGGGTATGGGACGAGAGTGTACCAGTCTCCGAGATGCAAAATCCACTCCATATTTGTCACGACCAATGCGAGATGTACAAAAAGCTTACTCAAGGATGAACTACCGTTGGAGCTTTGAGAACGCATATGTGTTTCCTCTCCAAACTGTGTATCATTCAGGTTACACCACTGGGTTTGGAAACTGCTTTCGCCACGGGTATTCCCTGCACTCAGTTTTGAGCGTCAAGATAAGAAACTAATTAATTATCATTCTGATGTTCACTGGGGACTGAGCGGTTGTGGTCAACTTTACCAACGTATCATCCCTTAGGTCATGTGTTCAAACCACACCACCGGCGCCTAACGTATCCCCTTTCGTACGAAAACCCTGCAACCATTCAATTGGTCTTTCTCTCATTCCGGAAATTTTTTCGTACAATTATGTATTCACTAAAAGGAAGTATAAAAAGAACTGTTTGAGCTGCACTGTGAAAATGATCAGATCCACTCGCGTCCCAACACACACAAACAAATTTGGCTGTACGAGATTGAATTGATCGGATACAATGGTTAACATTATCGATGGGCACCATTATTGTAGTAAAGAGAAAAACATTCTCGCACATACAGTTTGAAATCTGAGCAATCACATCTCATGAGAGTGGGTGGGAGAGTACGAAATATACGACATTCGAAAATGCGGGAGGAATCTGTCGTTTGAACGATCAGCGACACATTAATCAGACGTGGATGGATCGAATCAATAATGTAAAGTATTTTTATCAAAAGTCAGCCAATAAGACATTCAAATGATATTGATTTTCTGTGTATTTAGGTGCCAGAAGTACAATATAACACTAAGTAGTAGTAGTAGTAGCAGTAGTAGTAGTAGTAGTAGATAAATAATGGGCAATGAGTCTTCTGTACTGTTTTGCTGTGCTGAAGTACAGCAGTTCTCTCATTTATGAGGCCAAGAGCAATAAGACTTGTGACCCGCGATTTTCGCTCTATCTATTTGGGGGCCGGATTTTTATGACTACTAGGTATGAACTTGAAACAATGATTTCCCCGAATGAATTTGAAAAAAAGGCCAGTAGTATTATGCAAGATGTCTGCTTTAGTGACATTTCTTTCGTATATCATCAGTCACTTCATGCGAATTACATAATTGGATATTATTTATGTTCATGGGGTATGGTGACAAATAGATTTGAGACAAATAGGTATGAGACAAACTAGTAAAATGCTATACAGTCGATCGATCGATTCAGCAGTTCACACACTAAATCGGACGCCTGATATGGAAAATGTCAATCATCATGGTCCCATGATCGGATACATCCAAATGGAAAACTTGTTTTAATGATCATCTTGTATGATAACCGTGCAATATAGGAATCAAGGACGACTAGCTGTAACAACACAAATAATACTGGATATGAATTCTCCGATTGTGTGAAGAGGTTTTCAAATCATGAACCGATTTGGCACAAACAAACGATCCATTGCTACATCGTTTTCTTTCTCCAGCTAAGTGAGTTTTATGTAAGAGTGGAGGAAATGAGAACTAATGTGTTATGATTACTCAGCCGTCCCTTCAAATGTTTATCTCAATGTAGTATCACAAATGGTTACGATTGACAGGTAGCAGATAATTTCCGACAACATTTTTCCATGAGAACAAAAGCTCACAAGCAAGTGCTGAAAGTGAACTGGACGACTTGAACTGAAATGAGTTGACTGGTGTGCACGCGCTCTGTAAAATGCAATCGATGGTTTCACAACGGTGATCGAAACGATTGCCATCCATCTACTCTGGAAACGCACCTTAACTCAACTGAACTGTCTCATTTTTGCCAGTCACGTGCCCTGCTCTGCATGAGGGATTCCTCAAGCGATCATTATTTCCTTTATACCAAATTAATCGTCCATATCGAATGGCACGATCACATGTGTAAGAGCGAGTAACCGGCAAATCGGTTTGAGCAATGAAAATACCCGTTCCACAATATAAAACGAACGAGAGAAAAATAACCAGAGTTAGACAATACGTTAAATTTGCTATCTTTCAGAACCGAAAACAGCCTCTGAGGTCATCTATTACCGTATGTCTTCTGATTTCGGCTCTCAATATTTGAGCCGTACGGATTATTGCCCTCGGCCCCCTTCGACCTTATCAGGAATCATCCGATTCAGTTGAAGCTGCATTAACTTGACGCAAAACTGTCCCTGTTCTAACTCTCGGTGGATTTTAGGAGACAGAATCCATCCACTGGTGAAGAAAAACCTGATCCTAAGCCTCGTTGATGAAATCCGCAGGATTAGAACGTTCTCCTGATTGCATTCAACTTGCCCAGATTAAGTGAACTGTCACTCAATCTAACCCTAATTCGCTATCTGTTGATTTTATTCTGATAAATCTGCTCTTCTACAGATTGAAATAAAAATAACCGAGCAACCGCTAGCTGGCAAAACAATCAAGCGTCTTGGCAAATTTTATCACTGACAAACTACAAAGAACATCTAGCCTTGATTGGAAGCAGCTACCCAGCGAGTGGGGTTCTGCGTGCCAACACTCGTGCATGTGCCAAGAACGGGCGAGAGAGAGAGTCAGGGAGTTGGCTATCGACCAATCTAAGACAATGCAAGGATTCGAAACAGGAATTCAAGCGTATAAAAACTTTAAACGGTAGATGATTAGCGTAATAAGCAATCATTTTTAAAGGATTTCATGTTGATGAAACCCTGCCCACTGCCTGCACATTGCGGGCTTTGTATACAAAACTCGTTACATTTTGGCCAAGATAGACGACGGTACGGGTTACGGAAAAGCTATGCGACTACATGCGGTAATGTTTCAGGATAGATATAAGTAAAAGTGACCTGCTTAAGACACCTATATTTGCTTGTGAAACGAACGCACTGCTGATTGAAAGCTTGAAATGACAATACAAAATACAATAGTTTGTCCTGAGTCATACTCCATTTAACATACCCTTATTGAAGATTCATTTCGTCAAACCACACTTATTCCTTTAATCGATCGAGTTTCTTCGGTTTCATATGGCTGCTGGAACTAAGTACTTTATCCCTAGTTATTGCACCGGCCTCGTCACCGAAAGCCTAGCATGCAAAGTTCCCGACCCGGAATTCGATTCATTCGCTTCCTGAAAAGTTGTAAAACAGTAATCAACAAACACATGTATTATCTGACAATCGTTGTGCCTAACCGATACGACTAAAACGACTGACAAATAGGGTATTTATTGGACGAGTATTCGTGGTATGCGACGCTTGAAAATAATTATAATTCAAGCAGTGAAAACCATGGACAATGAACATGCGCATGGTGCTTTGGGCCCGAAGCATTAGTCACAAATATTGCGTAATATCCTGGTAGTTCTCAAAAGACGACAAACAAAAGTAGCTCATGGAAGTGCAAATTCACGGTCTGAGCGCGGTGAAAATCAAATATTCTAGTCGTTCTCGAGTGATGCAATATCTTCTCTTTCCTTATAGTGTATCAACTGCTTTATTCAAGGCTATCTTCAAGTGCGGTCCGAGCTTACGGTACGTTTTTACCCGAGTTCACCACGGAAAGTGGTGTTCGACAGGGTTGCCACCTCTCTCCTTTTCTATTTAACTTTATCAGAGATCTGATTATGGAAACAGCCCTATCCCCGTGCGAGGATAGTGGCATCGATTTACTCCCAGGTGGCAGGCTGTCTGATCTAGAATATGCAGACGACATCGTGCTACTAAGTGAAGATCCAGAGAAGTTACAAGCCCTTCTGGTTAGTATGAGTGCTAGTGTAACCATGTTCGGTATGCGTTTTGCACCTTCAAAGTGTAAAATGTTACTACAAGACTGGGTTTGTCCTGCACCCAGTCTCACCCTAACTGGGGAAGTAATAGAGCAAGTAGACAAATTTTGCTTTCTGGTTAGTTATATCTCACCCGGTGGACACATCTCGGATGAAGTGTCAGCTTGCATACAGGATGCTCGATTGGCATTTGACAACTTGGGACATCTGTGGCACCGTTGCGACATCCGGCTGTCTGTTAAGGGTCGAGTGTATGCTGTGGCAGTTCGGTCAGTTCTGCTATTCGGTGCAGAAACTTGGCCATTAAGGAAACAGGATAAAGATAGACTCTCGGTGTTCGAACACCGCTGTCTACGCAGCATTGCACGAATCTGGTGGGGTAGCCGGATGAGCAATGCTGAGGTTAGGGGCACAGTTTTAGGTAAATGCGGTCGCCCACTGGAGCAAGTGGGAGACCTCCATAGATTACGTTGGTTGGCACGTGTTACGCATGTCACCAAATAGGTTGCAATGGCGAGCGGTGTTCGCCGAGGCAGATAGTGGATGGAAGAAAGTCAAGGGTGGTCAATTTAAGACCTGGAATGTGAGTATGAAAACCCTAAACAGGAATCTGGGACACATAGGTCCCGTTAGGCTCCCTGGATGGAGACCTTGGGATGATCAAACCCCATGACTAGAGACACTGAGTGATATGGCCGGGTGTCGTAAACCCTGGCGTTCGTGTATCTTGCCCATTTATCTACGAAATTAGTGCAACGAAATCCCAAATTTTCTCTTTCAACCTTTCCTGTCTTTCTCCTTATGTTCATCAAAATGGGCAATCGAAAGACAGCAACCAAGACCAGCACACGATAGTGCATGGTTAATGGTTATAGAAACTGAACTGAACTGAAATGTCTTCATGACTGAACTCGAGACTGATACCAAACTCGACTAATACTAGATCGTTATAAGCTCTGTGAACAGTAGTCATCAAATAGATGGCGTTTCGATCACCGATCGAAATACGTCGGGCGGTCCCACCCTTTATGATGCACAGCTGTTTTCGAGAATGAAATCAACCAAACTATGATTCAGTGAAATGACATCACAGACTGCTTTTGGAAGACAGTAATCTTAGTGTTAAACGAGACTACCGACCAGCTACATCTTATTGCGTACAACCCAAAGCGATGTTGTGCACGGTAGAAAAATCGACAGTACTAACCCTGATATGGGGTGGGGAAGAACGGAAGTCTACTAACGGATGGTATGGTATACACGATCAAAGTGAATGAAAATAAATCAAACTGCAGCTCGATTACCGCGATCCGCAACACAGAGTGATCTATTACACCCACACTGTACCGCATGTCCTTAAAAAGCTCTCATCACACCACGCCAAATGGGACGCGAGAAAGCCATTCCAGAACCCATGCTTCCGACGAAGTCCAAGGCAAAAAAAGTGCGAACGGAAGAAAGAACCAACGCGCCGGTCGTTTCTTACTAGAACAACAGCATGAATTGCATAATTAGAAGTAAGCAGTTTGACTGGAAGTGACAGGATGTGTAGAGAGAAATCAGCAGAGTAAAGAGCAAGGAATGAGCGAACAGATTAACCAGAAATGAGGTTGGGTGTGTAGAACGAGAAAGGTAATAAATTGATCTTACCATCTTTTACACAGTATGTATTTAGGTGGTCCGTTTGCGGAGAACGAATTTACCATGACAAAAAATCGAAAACAGAGAGGTGGGTACAGGCATAAACACGCATGCATACGATTGAGTAAAGAACCCGAGTGGGGAATAGAGCGGTGAAAGAACAAGTTCATAATAAAAAGGAGGCGAACAAAAAAACATTCAATGAGACTAATGAGAACTGAAGAAGGAGGGAATCCGCAGAACTGACTGAAGCGAACAATGGAACACTGCACGTGACGAAAGAGATGAAAGGATCAGCGGATAGGAGATTAGATCACAATGCTACACAACTTCGAAATACGGTTCTCGAATGAATCCGAGTGAATGGAACAAAGACAAAAAGAAGTCAATAGTAAAATAAAATGAACACACCCAACCGTTAGTGACTGGGCTGTGAGATTGCCATATCGGATGGACACAATGGGATAAAATGAAGTGCTCGTTCGGATAAACACGTGACTGCTTCGTGTCGATGGAAAAAGCACAGTGGAACTTATACGCGCGGAGCGATAGAAAAGTACGTTTTGGATGGATCGGGTGATAATACATACATGACAAGTATTTATATACATACGAAAAGTACACAGCATATGCGGCAGTATTGTTTGTTGTGTAAAGAAGCATGCAACAATCTGGTTTGATTTGATGGATGTGCACTAGTGCCAAATGTGCCCCAGACTATAAGGATATCTCGGGGCACGTTGACCGCAAGCTCTCCGAGATGCGGAAGGTTCGTGTAGGGGTGGGGAATGTTGCCTGGGGTGAGAGGGTGTACCTCAAATATAGTTTGGTGTATCCTGGCCAGTCAGCAGTCGAAAGACGGAAGTTGGCATTGTGCGAATATGTATCTGAATCAGAGAAGAGAGAGAGAGAGATGAAATGGAGCTTTGCAGCAATCGGACAAGACCGCGAAAAACGCACAGTTCATATGGAAAGAAGAAAAAGTGCTTGTGTGAACCTTTTTGGCGGAAGAAATAAAAACTTCTAGCGGAAGGCAAAAACCGAACAAAACGGAGACCAACAGCAAATTGTGTGCAAGAGAACACACAAGACCTGAGACGGAAAATCACTTTTTTGAAAATGAACGACCTATGCCAGCATGGATATAACAAAAATTCATCACTCTGTTTCAGCTCAAGGAAGAATAAACCGATAACTCTAATGATACGGTTCGTTCCATCAATGGATACACATGTAAGACTGAACAAACAGCTCAGTGCGTTTCCATACTAAAAATACAGAACAGACGCGGCTGTTGTTCGCGACACTCAATATTCCTAATCGCTGATTCAATTGATCCCGATGTCCTCAATAGGGAAGCCTAACGAGACCGACATAACCAAGTTTTGCAAATCCATAGACTGGAAGTTCCTGAACTTCTAGCTACAACTTGTACAGGAAAATATCGCAGTTCGAGATTGTAGATAGACTAAGAAAATATCAGCTGGTTATGGTGCTCCATCACCTGGTCTAGTTAGACTGATTCTTTCCAGCTTTTACTCAGTGATCATTCAGATAGGGCATCTAAGGTGGTGACAACCAGCTTGAACTTGCTGGGTCCCGGAGGCATGCAAGCAATCACACCCCGTCAAGGTACTGTTTCGTCTTGATGGCTATTATTCAGATACATAGCACGATGCCTTCAACTCCATCTAAAATTCGATTAGTTGTCCATTCAGTCGTTCGTTAATCGCACTGTATTCAAAGTTTATAGGAACGTAAACATCTCCATGGGCGACATAGGAGGTTAAAACATTAGATTCGCTTATTTATGATAAAGGTTATTCAAACAACTTTTATCGTACTCTATCTGACTCAACCGATTGCATATTTCACAGTATTGGATCACGGACGACAGACCTAGTAACGAACCATTTCTGTATCCATGTGTATCTGATCGGGTTGGTTTTCCACTTATTCGTGCATCGCGAGTGCACATATGGAGCAACTGGTAAGCATGCAGTGACTGATCGTTGTTCTCGTAATCATTTCTGCGCTGATTATCATGAATGTCTGTGCGAGCTTCGTGAAGTGTAAACCTCCTATGCCTGCTTCCTCGTACTCTGGTTGGAACAAAATGTATGCACCAACCTCTAAGTAGTATCTAATACTTGATTTTGGTTGAGTTTGTGAAATACGTTTCTCCCTAATCATCGAAAAGGGGCCGGTAAGGTTCTAAATGTTCTAAAATGGGTTTTCGTGTTCGACGTAGATGGTAATCACGAAGGAACGAGAAACCTGTTCAAGGAGATAACACTCTCACGATAATGGGGCTCTGTTTCGACCATGCGTAAAATAGAATACACTAACAATTTTGAAAACACTGGTTAGTAAACAAGCTTGATTTCAATGCTTCATCGGCACATTTTAAAATTAAATCAAACAGCTGGTGGTAAAAGACCAGTGATTGTGAAAGAAACAATAGACTGTTGGAGAACTTTAAAGAAATTGAAAAAAGAATCCATACATGGTCGCACATTTCTAGACCCGTTCCTATCCCGACATTTTGATGACCATGAAGAACAAAAAGACTATGTATCCCCATCCCATTAGAGAGGATACGGTTACAAAGATCGATCATCAAGTGCATATTTTGGCGGCTACGATCAGTATTCTATTCACGTTCAAGTCAGTTCTCCTTATGCGAACCAAAGTGTACCCAGATGTCACCTCGTTTTGCGTTTATCATTTCGCCTTCTCCTGTGGTCCAAGCTAGGCAGATCAAACGGCGCAACTTGCCAACAGCCGAAGCGATTGCAATTCTCCTCCATGACGCACCCAGAAACAGTTTATAAGATCCATGGTTTCAGCGTGGCCACTCAGTTGTAATCTGATGATAACCTCTGACTATCAACTCGCATTCATCCATTCAATCACGCTATCACACCAACCCCTGTTTAACCCACTTTCCGCATTCGACACAAACACCGATTATCACAAAGACAATCTCACTCTAAATTCTGACTTCTTTCACAACTGTGTGTATCCTCTCATCACCTGTTTGGTTCATTACAAAATATGCATCATTCTACCGGACGAAAAAGCATTGAAAACAAATCTGTGGTTTCATAAACCTTTTCATGGGAAATTTTTCGCATTATCTATGATCGTTAGTCAATAAGAACGATGGGAGACATTGATTGGGTTGCGCATGAAAAGACCTGTAAAAGTGTACCCCGAAGCACTGGCACCATTTTTATAGCACATCTAAGTGTGTTGAACAGCAGACGGAACAAACCCCATAGTCACGAGGGCATGCTGTTCGGAAGTGGAAACCGGCAGCCTAAGCCCCGGGACGTGGAGTGGCGAACCACACAAGGCCCGATAGGTTAGGCGTGGTATTTAACCGGACAGCAAAGCTGCTTGCCACCACTGGCACAGTAATGAATAATCGAAAAGAATTATTCGCTCCATTGGTCTTTTCAATGATCAATGGGGATATTTCAAGAAATTATTCTGTATTTCGTAAACGTGATTACTAAATTATTTCTAACTAACACAATGAAGCTGTACGGTGTGCTCCGTCGTGAGAAATAAGTTCGCAGGTCTCCAACGGAATCTAGTTGCACAATCAGTGAATTTTCATTTAATTTGAGTCATAATGGACTATTAAAAGCTAACCTGAACTAACCGGAGCTTTCACAACGAAGCTGTCCCGGTAGTTTGGTCCGCGAATAAGCCATTTTGGTTTTCGAGTTCTTAGATCCAGCTTTGCTAACGAATTCACACATACATATTTCGGTGTCTTTCCTAACAAAGGGAACCACAATCCATGGCTAATAGGTAATTTACTCCATATCCGCAGTGCGTGTTGTCAAGCTATCGATGAGGACGCGTGCGCTGCTGGATCTACTTCTAAACCACAGGCAGAAGTTTGTCTCTAATTGCCGGACGCGACGTGAAACCTAATTCGTCATCTCAGTGCTAAACGGCACAACAGTCACACCACATTATTGGTAACGGTGTGGGTGATTGTTTCTTATATGCTTTTCTTTTGTCATCTAAGGATACCACCTAGAAAAATCCAATGGAAGCAAACTATGATACTGATTGCAAGTGACGTGGGAATATCGGGTTGTGGGGCACAAGTTAAAATGAACCGGAGGTTAGATGGATGGATGGTTGTCTGGATGGATGGACGGTGCACTTACCTCACCGACAGCATTGGCAAGCATGTGAACAATGCGCTCATGGGACACGGCCACGACACTCTGACCATTGATCTCAATGATACGGTGGTCCACACGGATTCCGCCACGTTCAGCGATTCCACCCCGAAGCAGGCTGCATATGATACCGTCTTGCACGCTAAATCCTAACTGGTATTGCAGACTGGGTCGTCGGATCAGTACTTCGACCACAGGAGGGCAATCGACGACGACCAATTTGACAGCAGTCTGATTTCGGCAGGACTAGGAACAGCAAGGTGCAAAGAAGTAAACAAAACAGTTCCAATAGATGTACTGAAAATAACCAGGAAAAAACACTGAGCCCAAGACAACAAAGTGTAAAGGAGAGGGAGCCCTATGTAGCACTTTGAAACAACAGCTAGCAACATTAGGTTAGTGTGCAAAATAGAGTGAAAATGGGTTTGTGTGGATTAAAGTTACGAGCAGCTGGTTGCCGTGAGGCAAAGATATATCATAAGCAAATCGCATTGACAAAGTCTCATCGACAGATCATTTAAGTACGCACTAATTATTCGAACAAACATGCACCGACGAAAAATCCAGGTATGTTAGGTTTGATAGAGATCGTTCCATTCTTTTAGCACGCCAGTAAAATGCTCCAGTGCATAAGAAAAAAGAGCGAGAACATGTTTGAAACATGATTTGTTGAGTTCAAGGTTGAATTGCAGGCATTCTACAGACATTTTTTTACACCTGCTCACCGAGCATGGCAATTTCTCTGCTATCCGAGGTGACATCTTTGGTGCTCCTGGAGTGGTGGTGTTCGGCGTACACCAAGTCGCTTATAAGTTCTTTATCTCTCGTTCTTGTTGGACTCCATCTGGTTGGTCGATAAACCAGCGTGAAAGGAGACTGCGGCATTTTAAACATCGGCTCTCAGGTCATGAGGTGACCTATTGCTGCGTCATTCGATCCTTGAGCTCCAGTGTTGTGTAAACGTGATCCAGTTCGATGTTTCTGTTCAGTGAGATGATTGACGAACGCCAAGTCTTAAGATGTTTTCTGGCGTTTTGACCCCATCACGACGAGACTGCACCTTGACGTGGTGTGATGGCTTGCGCGCCTCAAAGACCGAAATTCAAAGGCCTTGCGTGACAGGTCTCCAGAAGCTCCCATACGGGTGCTTCGTTCATGCTCCCGCGTTGGATTTACGCCCCACTACCTTGTGTGTCAGACTCTTGAGTCAAAGGCTCCGGTTAGGGTTCCCAAAGAAAAACCCCTTCGTCGGTGTGGGCTACCGCGAAGTATACCGTGCCCTAAAGTCTTAGGCACCCATTTGGAAAACGACTCTTCCGTTCTGACTAGTTCTTCTTCTCAATCTAGATTAATCTCAGATGCCTCCTGTTTACGCCACTCATCGAATATCACTCAGCGTTTTACCATCAAGGCCAGAGATTCAGAAGCTATAGGGTTTTTAAAGCCAAAAGCCCCTTTTCACTTGGCCGCGTTCAATGTCCGCACGCTCTATCAGATTGGTCAACAGGCTGCCCTGGCTAAAACTCTCGAAACTTTCAATGTAGATGTATGTTATGTCTCCGAAACATGCATACAAGACCCTACTTCAATAATTTCCCTGCGTTCTCTTAACACAACCTTGACCTCACACTTCACCCTCCGTGTGTCAGGCGATTCGGTATCCGAAGCTCGCGGTGTTGCTGGTGTCGGGATTGCGCTAAGTGCCAAGGCTGAGCGCTCGCTTCTTGACTGGATTCCAGTCAGTAGCCGATTGTGCGCTGTACGTCTCAACGGTTCAGTTCGGGTCAACAGCTACAGAATGAAGCGTCGATGCTTATTCGTCGTATCAGCGTATGCA
>UZAN01052226.1:0-10527 GCA_900618425.1 Echinostoma caproni
CGGGTCTATGGTAGATAGGTGATCTGTGGGGTACGGAGAGAGAGAGATCTGACAGACCGAAATAAAGTAAAGGTTGAGTTGATCCGTGATTAAAATCACCGTCAATTAAAATTAAATTATCATCCACTAAGGGAGCAATGAAAGGTGAAAGTGACACAGACGATCAGCTCAAGTCGAAATGATTAGAGATGAAACTGGATGCAATTTGTGGTGGAACGTTATGCACAGTCTGTCTCTTTCCCACTATGCAGAGAGATGCTGTCGTCATTGTTCTGAGAAACATTTTGTGTTCCCTTTGAACTAGTCTAACTGGAAGACTGTGGACAACTGCCGACATCCGAAGCGGAAACTTGAGGCCTGTGTAACAGAACCTTTTTGATGACAGGAGGATCGTTTCATAAATGACAGTTCGAGATACTCACCGGGGGCTCATCCACTCAGGTCTCAGATGTGATTCAATTCAACTACAAAATCGGTCTAATCATTGTTATATTGATGCTGTTATTTCATCTCGTCGTCCAGCACCTGCCGAATGAATAGCCGCACCGTGCTTCTGACTCGTGTATCCGGAGGAGAGTGGAGGGATTGATAAACTGAGACGTATTTCTGTCTAAGTGACAGAAAAATGCTTAGTTGTTTGATTCTCAGCCAGTTTGAAGCCCAATCTGGCAGGTAAACTAAAAAGCCTAAGTAAAATTGTATCTCGGTGGTCAACTGCTTCGACTAAACCTTCACCGAGTATGTTGTTTTCATCCTGAAGAGCGGTACGATCCGTGGCAATACGAGGCGGTGTGTGCTGCTCTGTTATAAACACATGACAATCTGTCAAGCCACTCAAGTCGATCCTCTTCATCTTGATCAATGTCTAGCTTTAAAATCGTCGTCAACTTGCGCCTCAATATGTGATTGGCATCGTCCACGACCAAAACATATCAACTGACCACACTAATGGTTGATTGGTTAAGACCGATCACATTGACTGTTTGAAACTCTGTGGATGACAAGTGAGATCGTTGTATGACCGAGAAGGGACATTTAATTCGATTAAACCGAGGCCGAACTGAGCAAAAGTTAGCAGTATCATGTGTTCCTTCTGGCTTACGAACCTAAATTGGACTTGAAGTGAGTTACGTTGATCCATTGTGTTAGTAACGTCCACCGTTACTGGTAATTCGTTTCCAATCACAGTCCAGTCACAACAAGTAGTAAATTTTGTTTATTGGGTCTGGCTTTGTCGATAAGTGTGACCTGATGACAAAATCGTGCGTCATATTTGCCTGGCTTCAGGATGTTTGTTGAACGGGTGAATATCGACGAATAAGGGGTTTCTTTTTGTGAGTGTTAGCTGGGTCCTGGAAAACTGCTTTGATCTGGGACAACCAATCCTGACCCTGTGTAGCATTCGGAATAGGGATCGCAACCGAACTAGTGACGACTCGGATTCGGACTGAAAACGCACTGCATAGCGCAAAGTCAGGTAGAACCAAAGCGATCTGTGGATATAGTTAATTTTGTTCAGAAAATCATGTAAATGAATACCACAAGCAGCTAACAACCATTGGTCGATCGTTCAATGTCCAATCGACAACGATATGGCCGATTTGTTTGCCTTCTTGCGTTCAGCCAATGGGTTTGATGACAACTGAGACCACAGGATTGGTCTTCAAATTAAATTCCTGATTGGCTACGTGGAAGCTGTACCATGGTGCGTGCNCGAAATCAGGTGATTTGTTGGAACCGCCAACCAATCAAGACGATTGTAAGTAATCCAGTCAACCAATCGTTTGATACATGCATTTCCATATTCGCACTCTTTCTTATAAATCACCATGATTTTTGCATGATGCATGAATTACTGCATGCTTCCAGCTGTGTTGTGGTTCACTACCTACGGAATTCTTATCGGTTCGAGAAAACGTTACCGGAAGACGTTACCAGTGCCGAGTTAAGTCCTATGAGGTCAGAACACTTTGTCAGTTGATAAAATGACTTTCTTCGATTTGACCAACGTGTTTTCGTGTAACATAGAACGACAGAAGATATTCTTGCCCATCAAAAAGACAATGTTAAAATCGATTCGGGGAAAGAGATTTACGCCAATCGAAACTACAGTAAAGACACCTTGATTTGAGTCGTACGAGTACATGGGGAGAAATGCAATGGCTTTGATATAATATACATGCAAAGTTGGATGAATCACGCCGTGAAGTGAAAAGATCCATTTCAATTCTGCTGCTGCTTTATTGTTTTATAGATTCGCTACAACATAAGAAACACCCTCCCGTAAGCCAAAATAAATCACTGATCACCATGGATTCAATCAATCAGCAAGATTTCATAGTTTTTCTATAATTTTGAAACCCTTCGTCGTCCCACTAAATTGATGTGGTGATTGTACCACATGACCGGACGGCAGTGTGCAAGCACCACGATACAACTTGCCAGACAGCCAATCAGGGGGTGTAGATTCCGATCAATCGTGATATCTAATTCGGGTAGAATATGGGCGAGACATGGACACAGCTGATTCTATTAGAAAGCGTACACCAATAAAAAACTGCTAACTTTAATCAATCATCGGTTAGTTGCTTTTTGTTGAGTCGTTGCCAGAACAGTTCGCATATTCATTATGTTACTTTTCCCGTATTCAGCAAATACGATATCTTAGTCAAGGACCGATCCGATTGTTCGGAATTGCACTATTCTGATTGGCTGTCTGAAACGTTTATCGCGGTGCGTGTGCTGTGTTCGAACTTGCTACAACACAAGCAATAATCCGGACAGGATTGTTCGCATTGATGATGTGCCAAACAAATTAGTTGTTCATGCAAATCACTCACCACCCGGAAGGTGCAGTTCGTGCTGTCTCGTGTTCGTTCACAATAAAAGTCACGAAATATCACGCTATCAAATTTGCGGCGCTTTGAAATCTTTTCGGGCACGTTTTGACAGTTTTTCTATGTACGTGTTCATCCTCTTTTGATGAAGGATGTCACGAATATAATATTTTATTGGTTGGTTGTTCTGCTCCGTTTGTGAGAGGATTACAACTTATTGAAAACTTGTGCGACAATTTCATCTCAACAGGTGATAAAACGAAATTTCGTGATGCACACTTCCATGTCTGTTTCAAGCTTGGAACACAATAAATGCAGTTGCAGCTGGCCTGGAAGTGGTCCAGTTGCCTTTAGTTCGGGGGTAAACGTAGGACTTCTCATATGCATCGGATGGGCATCACAGAATGTGGTCGACTAAGTTCGCAGAACAAAAAACATGCTCTAGAATGGGGGGAGGGGGACGGGTTGGGGCAATGTTGCACATCACCAGTGTCCAGCACCAGACAGATTGACCGATTTCCGAAGTGTTTGTGTGTGTGTGTGGCTGTTTGCTATGCTGCCTCCATGAAGCAGACACTCCAAGAATGATTCTACAGCGATACAGTTGGCATCGTAGATTTTTAGTGTCTTACTTTTCTGTACCGTTATTGTATTGCGTGTTCCAATCTTCAAAATGGTTTACAACACAATACAAAATCTTTTTAAAAAACGTTTCGACCCTTTTGGAATGCCTTTCTCAAGTTGTTTAATCGGTTAATCTCACGTTACAAGCAATTATAAGGTGATGGGATGATGACATCATATAGAGCTCGAATGTGTGTGTGTGTTGGTGATCGTTCGACAAGTGGTTGGGACGAGTGAAATTGGTTTGAGCTTTCGGTCAAAACGTCGTGGTTAAGACAAGCTAATTTCCTCAATTATCATGAGCACGACGCCCAAGCTTTTCAGTGAGATCCGTTCCATCCATGGATCTCGTGTGATAATACAAAATTTGTTTGTGCAACACCATCGAAACGAACGGGTCAGAGAATTTGTCAGCTTTACTACTTGTCCCTATTTTTCTTCCCCAGGTCTAGGCATAAAATGGGTGGAGTATCGCTGAAGTACAACGCGTATATCAATCAGTTGTCGTGCAGCGGTCCGCTAGCTGTTGCATTTATCCATTTCAGCTCCTGCGTTTACCATCAACCAGGATCAACGTTTGAAGGACAGAATCTTAGAAAACAATGGGATCATCGTCCTGTAGATCCATACTATGTACCCTTAGTTGCCTATTACCAGTACATGTAGTATCTATACCAATACAGACCCTCCCTTCCGTCGCTCCAAAACTGTTCCCGTTCTGCCACTTTCTACGACTAATGTTTGATCATCCTTGGCATGTGGCGCTTTTGCTTTGACAGCGAAATCATACTTGGCGATAACCAGCCTATGCAAGTGCATGGCTTTGATGGTAGCTCATCCGAAAGCTACAGTTATTCGTTGAACGGTCCACGCGATCTAATGCAGACTTGAAATACTTTACTTTGAAACACTTTACCTCTTGACCTTTTGTTCACAACCACGTGATCTTGCGTTCCTCTCGGCACCAAATTTGATTACGAACTTCCTCACTTAACTTTCTGTGAGAATCGTGTAACGAGATCGGACGGCACTACGTGCGCACCACGGCTTCCAGGTAGCCAATCATGCGACCGACCTTGTGGGCCCAAGCATAAGCAAGTAGATTGGCTGAACGAGGAAAAGCCACCAAACAGACCAAATCGTTGTTGATCGGACACCGAAAAAATCGGCCAATAATTAACTGACACTTATGCTGTTTATTTGCATGCTTTTCTGCATAGAATTAAATGAATTCGCTAATCGTCTTGTTTCTACCTGATTTTCAATGACAGTGTTTCAAACGAGTGTTATTCTCTGATCAATTAAAATGCGAATTTGATAAACTCACATGCAGAATAAACTATTGAAAGCACACCTGTGGTCGTTTTGCCTCTTTGATAAGCGGTATGCTGATCCAACTGCATTCCATCCAGTTTGTGAATGTATTTGCCACAGACAGCAACGGCAAATTTTTACCCACTGCCGGATTTGGATCCCCGCTACTCCATGGTATCTGACAAATCGCCAGTGCAGTGTTGGTTCCGATGGCAAGCGATATTGCAACGCCAAAAGAGTTTACTTGCTGTGCTGAACCGAACTGTGTCATTTTGGTGCTTTTACGTCAGTATTATGGAGAGAAAGACCAACTTCAGTTGCAACGAATCGGTCATCTGGTGCTGGTTTGGCACACTGGTTTAGACCAGTCTACTGTGAACGCTGTTTAATCCGTAATTCACAAGTCATTTGATCGGGATACGATTGTTTTGAATCATGTTTTTGTGACTAAAGTTTGGTTCTCGTGTGACGAGATGGGACGGCAGTACACACGTACCACAATACAATTCCCAGGTAGCCAATCCAAAGGCAGAGGTTCAGACAAATTTTGTGTATCTGAAGACAACAAAACAGATTGGCTGAATGCAGGAGAGCTAACAACCTGAACACTTCGATGCCGATTAGACCACGGAAAATCGAGCATTGATTGACTGACAACTGTGATACTTACACGTATGCTTTTAAGAACAGAATCAAGTGTAGCCACAGCTCGTCTTGGTTCTATCTGACCCCCACCATCAACCTTTTGTGTAAGTAATATCTCCGCCTTCCGCATTTTTTTGGGTTATATAAATTATGATGTATTAGCCAAAGACGAGGGATTGCTGAAAACAAGTCTTGTTCGGTGCATTGTGTTCTTTGCTTCGACGGGATTTCAGTCCGATTTCGCGCCATGTGATTCCGATTACTATCCTGAGTGTTACAAAAAACCCTCGTGAATAACGTCTCACCGTATCTGTGGTCAAGCGGTAAAGGTCACAAAATTAACACCCGGTAGGATTATAACCAGACTTTTCCCACTCTCTGTGTGATGTATGTGTGGTAATCGGAAATGTATTGAATATAGGAATACGAGAACCCATACTGTAATACTCAGGACTGGAATGGATCCAACCCGAGCTGTGGACACCAAAGAAATACACGGAGAATTGGTAGCACTAAGGGTCAAAGTTTACTGACAGAAATAGAGCATATTTTATAGAAAGCAATGCGCCATATCATTGGTTAAGGGGCCGTCGTCCAATCACGTAACCGTTTGCACGGATGCACCGCATGTAGTAACTCGGATGTAATGTTCGCCCGGTGTACCATTGGTCCAGCTTCCTGAACTTTAATTGGATGACATGAAGCTGTACCTGGTCTTACTTGAAATGCGGCCACGTATGTCTGCATCACCATAGTATGGCAGCCCTTTGACTGGCCATTTCACTCTTCCTGAAAACTTGTGTGATTATGTTCCATAGCTGGAAGCAAAATAAAACATAAGCATTAACAGCCTAAGATTTTACAGTGTACTGGGGCTACACGGTCTGAACACACTTTATCATGTTATGTCATGTTCGATCTCCCCACGGAAATCTAGCTGAGTTAACCGATCTCACAAACCAACGCCAATAGTCGCAAAAAAGGGTGATTTTCTTACAAAAAGAACGTATAGCTGCACACCAAAAGTTCGATGAACTCCTTCTTGAATCTGCCAGTCCCAGTTCAGAAGCATGGTACGTGGTGTTCCGGGCCTACGAGATGACACCCACCCTGGAGCGACACGTTACAGTTTTTGGACAACTGCGATCAATCAAACTCCACGGGTGACGTCAAGAACGCGCGTACATGTCACTGTTTCTGACTACATACCATAGGCAGATCGTGCTAGCCAATCAGAGAACAAGCGGTCCAAACAGAAGCAGAATGCCGTAAGCAATACTAGACCGAGATTGGCAGAAGCCCGGATGACCAATGAGCATGTTTTGTACATATAACTTAATCTCCCTTATTTCTTCCAATAAATGAACTATTACTACTCCGGTGGCCATTTCCAACGCTTACGCGATCCGGTCCGCAATTGCTAATCTTTGACTCGTATTTCGAGTTCAGTGCGTACTACTACTACTACTACTACTGCTACTACTACTACTACTACTACTACTACTACTACCAATCACCATCATCATCACCAATTGGCAAAAATTTTTCATGGAGACTTCACACGGAGCACCGACCAAAAAAGCAAGTAGATACCAATTGAAAGAGCTGATACGTGCAACCGAATTAGGTAGTCTTGTACAATTTGATTCATGCATTAGTGTAGTATTCGGAATCGAATAGAGTGCGAGCTCGGACTCCCGGACTGAAAACCCCGTGAATAGCACAAAGTCAGGTTGAACCAAGACGAACAGTGGATATGGTTCATTCTATACAGAAAATCATGTAACAGAATATCACAGGCATCAAGAAATCATTGATCGATTCTTCAATGTCAAACCCACAGTGATATGGTTTATTTTTGTGCCTTCTTGAATTCAACCAATCCGGTTAGTGCCACCGGAGACTACAGGAGTGGTCGGTTATTCCGTTTCTTGATTGGTTACCTGGAAGCTGTACCGTGGTGCGTGCGTACTGGTTACACGATCATCACATGTTCCCAGAACAAAGCGATTTTCAGGAAGTACAATGATACCCTGACGGTAAATATTGCAAACTATTCACGTTTCTGATACAATGGAGAAAATTTTGTATGCACACATGGAGATCGGTTTTATTCTCTTCGACTCAAGGGGATGCGATGTGAATATATCGACGAGCATGATGTACCATAGAGTATAGAACACCCAAACAATAACCACATCAATAGAATCTGAACTACATCGATTGAGAGCATAAGTTCAGAGGCGAACAACTGTTAGCCAATCCGCACCGACCAGATGCTCAGCTTTCAGAGTAACCACTCCCTGACACAAAAAAGAAGCTGTCTGCAAGCACGTTTCAAACGAGCAAAAAAGCACTGCAGCTTCATGGGACAGAGGAAGCCCACCTTTTTGAGGTGTTCTGACGTAACGGCCACCCACGAAATTTCGTCCCTGGGCGAAGCCAAAAGAACGATTGACGAATAAAGGCTATCTTATCAAAATCAAAACTTCAGTTGCCAAAAGGAGATTCCTCAAGCGTGGTATATTTAATTAAGTGTCGAAACTGTGATCAATACGAGGCAAGACAAACCAGTCAAAAACTCAGGACACGACTACACAAATATACACTGAAGATGAAAAAAACACAAGAAGTCACAAGTCCACATAGATTATGTGAATCGAGTCTTCGAACTAGACAACGCCAGAATGATCAGAGGAGGATTCACAAAGCCGAAACGGAAATTTAGCGAAGCGTGGCACTCCAGGAGCGATAGTATAACTTGAACCCATTTATCACTACCTGAGGAAACACTGGTGACCCAAAACTGACCCAGCCAAAACAGGTTCAAAACCAGTTTGAACGAGTTTGGAACCGGTTCAAACCTCTTTGCGGTGGGCTCAAGAAGCCACTCGACCAATGAGTAAAAAAAGAGCTCCCCACGACAATGAACCAGCCAATCAAACCGCATCAGATAGCCGCAATTGATCAATAGGGACACAAAATTCAACCGAATTATATAAGCCCGATCACACTGAGGATTCATTTAAGTCGCATTGTTGATTTTGCCTAGAATGGCTACGAAACATCTGTGGACAACACATCAACCCTGGAGAATACATGAACAGCGACATATGCAGACCGGATTTATTAGATGTTCTCATAAGTGGCGAGTCTGGGAATACGCGAGACAGACTAATTTTCATTAAAGTTTTTCTCACAGTCCGCGCCAAACGTCTTCTATTGAGATTAGACTGACCGCCTCCTCCTTTGAATGGGAATTTAATAAACAGCTTTTTCTTCGAAGATCGTTGGACAGTCTAGTGTTCCAATCTTCCTTCTAGGTTTCTTTCGATGAACATTTCGGAGTATCCGTTTCCTCCGAGAACGCTTTTAATCTGACCTAATTCGTAACATTTTTTATGCACACCATAGGAAGCATTCTATCTGAGCTGTACGAAACTGCAAAAGTTGCTCTACTGGTGGGGTCACATTTATTTTCTGTATGGCGTTCTTTCAAGCAGTCCATTCACATAATCACAATGCATCGTGTGATGTCAAGGAACACCACTGTGTTATCTTCGTCTGTTTCCGGCGTGAAACTGGTCGAATTGTGAGCATTGTTCAACGTTCGCCTAATGCGGATCAGATGGTTCTATTTGTCGATTGTGCCAAACATGTAGTCGAAATAACGTTTGCAGAATTTCATATTTCTATGTTCGGATTCCAGAACTTAGTTCTCCAGTTTGATCTGGAAACACATTCACTAACAGCGAACCATTGAGATGCCATATTTCTGATGATACAGTTTTCCTCTAGATAGAACCTGAACGTCAAGAGTGCACTTCCGGAGTAGTTATTTAGTTTTCCTACCGGTTCTTTTATATCGATTCCATTTTCTTTCATGTAGTTCCAGTTGTCATCCATGACCGAAGATCGATCACAACATGTATGGTGAAGTACAACCTGATTGCAGTGTTCGGATGTGCAACACATCGCATCACTCGCCTCACCCTCTTCCAACCAATCACTGTGACCTTTGAGCGACTGTACAGGCTAGAAGATGAATCAGTGAAAACAATAATTCACTGTATAATTTTATTTACACCAGACGCCTGCTGGGTAAAGAATAAACATATCGCGGGACATAGAAGATATGAGAAAAGTTTATCTGACCTAGTCTGAAATTCTGGATTTCCGGTGCATCGATATGTAGAAGAAATGAAAAACATCTGGTTTGTGTTTTTACTTCCAGCATATAATACATTTACTTACTCTACCAGTACATCGCCCCCATTTTGTCATTCAGTTCTTTAATGATCAGTGTACAGTGTTGAAGTTCACTTCTACCCTATTTTTGTTATTCTATTTAACAAAAATCAATCAATACTTATTAGACAACGGAATTCAGAATTCATGGATGATGAGTGACAATCCCGACATGCACATCGGTTATCTGAATAGATTTACTTCCAGACTGATTACTGACTGTTTACCTATCGATGTTCACGCCCACCCTGGGGGTTTCAAATTCACTAACTCCTCAACGTTTCCTTCCTGCCTAGTAAAATGAACGTGTTCAGGGCGTTTCCCAGATTGAATTGTCGCATTTAAAATAGCACTGATAAGACAACATACAGGGGTGGATCAGTCCCTCCCGTCCTTACTGTGTGATTATTTTACCGACCAGAAATAGGTTATAGATTATCGTGAAAAAGTTTTTCCTGTCGCCACCTCCTCCTCCGTGGTGTTCGCCACGGAGCTATACCGCCATTCCATATATATGTCGTCGAAGCCAATTACGCGCGAATCATGCGATTTTTGACCCACCCGATTCGAATGAGTATTCGTTCTCCAACCTCTACTCTGGTATTTCACAAAACTGCGAATGGTCCGATGTGCAGTTCCGACGTGAATCCTTTCGATTGTACAGGTATCCTCGGTTACAGAGGAATGTTATTCCATTCCAAGATAATCATGCACTCATTTTTTAATTTTGCTACACGTTTGAGTTCAGACTGTATGCCAAACAAATCGTGGTACAATAATCTTTATAAAAAGAAAAACATTCCACGATTTCCATGTGAGCTGAATACTGACAGGTTGCCCAGGCCAAGGCAGGTGAATT
>UZAN01052230.1:5333-17862 GCA_900618425.1 Echinostoma caproni
ACACGACGAATTCCCATTTGAAATTTAACCAAATCCTCCATTACTCACATGAAATAATACAGTTACATAAATAGGTAAAAAGGCATATCACATTTGCATAACGTTTGACGTGTGCGTGTGGATTGGATTGGTAGATATAATTAGTTGTTTATGTGTGATTTACAAACAAAAACGGAGTGCTGGGTGGATGGGAAAGGGACCTGTCACAAGAGGAATTAGGACCGAGTCTATGTTAACCATCACCGGTTTCGAGTACGGGTCATGGAAAAGGGTCAGCTCCAGTCATGCAACTGAATTTACTCCGTGGCCATGGCAGTTGAAGTGCTTTAAAGAATCGTTTTTGGAAACAAAGCGATGGGTTAAAGAGACGGATGGCTACTGCCTCAGCTGTTACCAGATGCTTTTGGCGAACAGCATTAGATGGATAAGGAGGAACCCGGTAGATCATCTTGAAAGCGTCTTCATTCACAGTATGTCCCACTTTGGCGAGGTGTTCGACAATGGCACTCGCCATGGTTTTTCTATCTGCAGGCTGATTTATGTCCCTTGATTCTCTGGGAGAACTGCCTGATGGTTCTACCTATGTAGCTTACCGAAAATGAGCAAACAAATGAGTACGTTATCATAGAAAAGGTAGAAATGGGCAGTTTCCGGAGTCGAACTCAGAACCTGCAAGTCTTCTTTGTCGATCTCAACCATTCAACCAGCTACTCGATTCTCACTTTTTGAAAAAATATCTAGAGACCATAACAACGGTATCATTTTGCAGCATTTTTTAATGGAGCTCACTTCACGAGTACATGGGCTAAATAAATCGAACCAAGAAGCGATGCGTTCATTGATTCCATGGATGAATCCATTTGTGATCAGATTCACCTTTCAGGCTAGGTTTTCTTTGATTCCAACTCAAATTTTTATTATGAGGAAAAATCACAAAGGCTTCGCCTATCAAATCTCATAGGGCGTTTACACTTTGGTTCGGAACACGATTCACGAGGTCACAGTTAGTCCATAGACGTAAAACAGTAATTTCATGTTCGTGTCGAGCACCGAAGAATGTTTTATTTAATTGGGTGTTGAAACAATGTTTGCCAGAGCATCATCATGCTGATGCTTGAAAGATACCAATGTTGCGGCACAGACCACGTGAGCTGGTCGAGAGTTTCATGTGCTGTGCACTCTGACTGCAAACCAAAGGCGTCTGCAGTCGAGACGGCTCTTTTGGAGTGCCATCTTCAGTGTAAACCCTCTAAGATGAACATTGGGCTGTTGAAAAATCCGATTTGACGATAGTAAAACAAGTATAGCCCCAAGAGCCGTAGTCTTTCGCCATAGGTCTTGGAATTTAGACCTTTGACCATGTTGGTGGCCATTCTCTGCGGATGTTCGAGCGCCTTCTGATCTTGCTGCAGCCATAGGTTCCAGGCATGAATTGATTGCTCGGTGTATGGACGGATACGTGTGGCTAACAGAGGTGGAAACAAAGTGGGTTGAAACGATCCAAAAACACGTTTGAGCAGTCCAATCCGTTTTATCGCTATAGACGATGCCCTGGAACGGTTTATGGGGCAACTCGAGTGTGTGCGAATAACTACTTCCAGATCCTTCTCGGATGGAGCATGAGGCAGAGTTTCGTGTCCAAGAGTGTAGAAAAAACGACCATTGTGGTGAAGTGATAAGACTTTGCATGTGGTAACGTTAAATTCCATTTCATTGTAGGCAGACTACCTGTGGGCATCGTCAAGAGCATTCTGCAGATTATATGAAAGTTCTGGTTTCGTTATTGTCCTCCATATTTGGCATCGTCTGCAAACAGCAGAGTTTGCGGTTCGAGAACAAATGGAAGATCATTCATAAAGATAAGGGATAGACGTGGGCTTAGCACAGATCCTCGTGGAACCCCACGGTTGCCACCTTTTGGATCAAAAACTGAATAGGAAACACGAACTGACATGATATTTAGTCGAAGAACCTCCTTGATTCATCCAAGTACGAGTCCACGGATTCCACTGTTAGATAGCTTCCGTGTCATTACTTCATGATTTACTCTATCAAATGCTTTCGAGAAGTCCAAACAAGTAACATGTACCGTGTTGTTTTGGTCTACAACATAGATCCAATCGCCCCGAGCCAAACCAAAGTTAGTTGCACATAGCCGACTTTTCCGCAAACCGTGCTGGGCTGGGGATAGTAAGCCGTTATTTTCCAGATGATTCATTATGGAATCCGCAACAATGGCGTCCATGGCTTTTGATAACGCTGAGAGGAGAGTGGTGCAACAGAAATTAACCATGGTAAATCCAAGAAGCTGTCCAAAAACATAAAATTCGAAGTATTGTTTTCCGTGTGAATGAACAAGAGAAACATTTCAGCAGGATTTTTTCCCGAATCAATAAGGACTCTGAACATTTTTCAGCAGAAAACAAAACGAACCATTTATTCAATTCCCGGATGCTTTCTGAGGCTTTTTCTCGGTGAGTCGTTCGTGCGTGAGTGAATGAAATTTACAAATTCCGTCCCATGACCGAGGAATGCGATTGACAATGGTGCACTTTCCACTGAAATTCAGAATAAAGATAATTGTAGGATTTGATTCGTGTAGATAATCGTGAGCTGAAAAGTTGAGAAGCATTGTTGGACAATTGTTTCAACCTGGTTGGGTCATCCGTGCAGTGCGAATCCATCGACCCAACTGGGGATCGAACCCGGGGCGTTTCAGGTAGAAGGCAAGCATGTCAACCACACGTCCACCGGGGAACAGCTGATCAGACCGTTTTAAATTATTTTCTCATTTTTACTGATATGAGTGAAGACCGATACTCACAACAAACTCTCATAGACGGATGGTGATATATCGTGTAAGTTCAAAAATGAGAAAGTCTGATCATCTCCCCGGTGGCCGAGTGAGTAGTATACTTGCGTTTTTCCCGTAAGGTCCCGGTTTCGACTCCCTGCCCCTCTGTTGGGTCGATGGATTCGCACCGCACGGATGAGACCAAACCAGTTGGAATCAGTTCTCCAACGCTGCTTTCCGCTGCTTTTCAGCTCACGCCTCAATTACACGACGAAATTAAGAACTAACGAAACTAATAAATCGGAATAATATTCGGAATAACTAAATTATTCTCAATATTTAGTTTTGGTTTTCCTATTATATATTCCCTTATAATTTTTATTTTCTTTCAGTTGCCTACTGCTACTAAAAGCGAAAATGTTTATAAGACTACTCAATTGCCTGCTCATTTGTATAGTGAACCTTGAGGTAAAATGTTTGCTCAATCATTATTTTGTTACCTTTTTTGCGTTTTTGTTCTGCTGCTGCTGCAATTCACAGTTTGCTTTAATTAGCCTCACTGTGTCCGTGGCATGCGCGCTCATTTCTAGACGGATGCGTTTGTGTTCACGGTCTATCGCATACTGCCAGTCAGTACATTAACCCGACTGCATTTATAATGGCCAAATTGGAAGAACTGTCATCACTGCATGGGGTTTTACTGCTCAAAAGTTGGCCTTTAAAATTTTCATCTCAATCGCATACTTAACGACCATTTTCTCTTCATTTTGGTGCCATGAATCTCACAAAAAATGAATATATCAGCAAATAATTTCCCTTTTATGTGTTCTGCTTCCCGTTCAACTGCGCACACATAGTTACGCGAAATATTCGAAGGAGCTTTAAACTCGGAATGATTTTCCAGTTGGACAATTACAATATAACCAATTTGAAAGAAACGTTTCCTTATAAATCATACACAAACGAGGGTTACAGCGAAACAATTATGTGAGCCTGGGGCGGTTGTGGTCTGTCGGTAACGTCAACATAAAAGCAAGCGGGAGGGCGTGTGTTCAAATCCCGCCATCATCACCACCAACAACAACACCTGCGACTGACGTTACTGATTGTTTGTGTTATGGCAGCTGTTTGATTTATTCTTGAAAGTGTATTGTTGTAGATTCAACGAAAGGAATTATATATGTAAATGTTTATATATATACTGGTGTTGACCAAACTCGTACAACATCACCCTCATTTTGAAAACCCATTTCAGCTTGTAATAGCATACTTATATATATATGGTTATGGGTACAGTGTATTTATTCCTGACTTTATCTACAACATCTAAGTTCTTAGTTCATTTCTATGATCATTTAAATGTGCGCGACCTTGAGTGTCGCTATAAAATTTGCAGTAGTTCGAAAGTTACAGCTCTGATTTAGAAAATATTTTGGGCAAAGAAGCATGGGTGTTCATTCTTTTCAATAGATGATTCGTGTCCTATGAGAGTTTCTATTAGGTTGAGCACACGCATTCTAAATTTTTATTCTCTTTTCATTCAGTGCACAGTAAATGAGCAAATTATTGGAAATATTCTAACTTTAGTAAATTGCTAAATTATTAGGCTACAAACTACTCACGCATTATCTTCAATACTGGAATACCTGAAAACATAGTCCAAGAAGAACACAAGTTGATCTTCAAAAGTTGACCTTGAGATGTGCGGCTCGTTGAATAAGCGTCCTGTAGTGTTACCACGCCCAAACCGGATAAAACTTCCAAAAGGTTTTGGCATATAATTAAAGCCGAGAAGCGGCTAAAACGAGAGGCGTATGAATCTGCTGACTCAGTTGATGTCTTGTGGAAGCGCTTCTATGTCCAATTTTTTGCATATTCAACGAAATTTCTTCATCAAGACATTAATTGAGAGGGAGAAAACTGGCCATAGCAGAGTAAGATGATAGATGTATTTGGTTTTAGCAGAGAATAGTTGCACAAATCCAATCTGGATAATAGTCCGGGCTGATTAGCCATTTTTTCCCCACGATTTCGTTTGGAAAGTGATGGCTCAATTTGAAATGCAGCTGAGGCCACGTGATATAAAGCTGTTATCAAACGCCCAACAAAGCATGGCGTGTATTGATTTGACCAACAAATTCAAATCGCGTCGCCCGCCCATTTGGCAATGGGTTTATCTCACTGGTGGCGAACAAGTAATTCAGCATATTGTTGAAGCTGATCTACTGAGCCAGTTTTCTAATGAATTTCTTTTTACCTGTCAAAAGAATTTAATATATACAGCGCCTAACGGGTTGGAAGGGATATGCTTATTGAGCGCATTGTTGTTGGTCTCCTGCGTGCGCCGATTCGGACATAGCAAAACTTTCTGCACTGATAAGGGAGGTTTTCGATGACTGTCACTCCAAAAATGCATTCGCTGGAGTCATATTTTTCACATATGAAGGTTAGTATATCAGCTCGCTGGAACATGGTGATAGAAAACGGTTAGACCAAAATTACTATTATTTTTTCACATTTATACAGTTTCTAGAGGGGTCCATTTCAATGTCAAATTCGTTTTATTAACGCGCAGCAGCTAGGAGTTTAATGTATTCGGAAACTTTTCCCTCTATCAGAAACAGGGATAAGTCAGCTACCTTGCCATTGGTCGCTAGTGGTAAAGGTGTGCGGTGCATTAGATGAAACTTACAAATTCTGTTTGGCAGTTAACTTGGCGGATTCCATCCTGAAGAGACTGCCTCCAGTGCTCAAAATTGAAGAGGAGCAAATGGAACATGTGCGAGATGAAAGTGTAATACCTGTATAAAGTCTATGAGTCATTTTACTAAATAAATTACAGTTAGGTTTTTTACTGTGACCTTGTTATCTTACAACTGATGCACTTGCAAAAATCGTTGAAAGCGCGAAATCGTACACTTTAATGTCATCTGGCTAATAGAAGCAGTGACACAAGTGGATATTATATCAGATATGTTGCATCTGATATGAGGCAATATCATATTCAATTCCGTGAATGAGGCTGGAAGAATAAAGCATTGAGAGGAACAAATCTAATGAAAACCAGGATGTTGCACGAGTTTGGTCAATACCTATATATATTCATATATATATATACATTGAATACCGTCTCCGGTGTTTTCAGCCAAATTACGTTTCAACTCAATGCAGTAGGCTAGTTTGGTGAGAGGTTTACGAAATTGGTGTCGACGGTTATCCATCAATGCAAACAAGCCTATCTTGGCGTGTTTCTTTCATTTATACATCTTACTGATGAGGAAATTCTTTATCAGTTTATTGAGAAAATCGTACACAACTAACGTTTCTACGCATTCCTCTTTCAATGTCCTCAATCCCAGGGATTCATTTATTCTTGTTTGTTATTTGCTTCAGTACTGATTTTAAAATATGTATCAGCCAATTATCCTTTGGTTTTCTAAGGCGTTAGTCATTAGACTTTTCACACGATTAGTTTTTGATGAATTCTGAAAAATAACATCCAATCATCAGCAACAGTAAGACAATTAACATTTTATTATGTTTTACTTCTTACAGGCATTAAGTAGATCATAGGTACTCGAAAATTATGCTACAAACATGCTTTGTTTCACATGTTTCCCTATAATTTACGAAGTATTAGATATTTGGGCTCAGCGAAAAACCGCGACGGGTTTGAAAATTATCCGGCCCGTTGGGAATACACTGAATTTATGTTGTTATTTCGAGCAGGCATACGTGATTTGGAGTTCGATTCGGAAAATACACACGCGTACGGCGTAAACACCTGACACCCCCCACACACAAAGCAGCAGCAGCAGCAGCAGCAGCAGCAGCACGAACACCACGGACATGTGAGATTAACTCTTCCGAGGGAATCATAAGCCCTGCCATACAAGTCTTCTGTTCCAAATTGCCAACTCAGATTTGGACGGAATAGCGGGCTACTCCGGTGGAGTAGCGTAAATTATGATATGTGTACTGTGAACACACTAAAATTGCAGAATGTGGAATGCCTGTGAGCACACGGGTGAGTTTAATAAAAAGGGATGGAAATTGTCTCCGACGATGAATTCCAGTTAGACAATACGGTCGTTCCGGTGCAGTGTAAATCTGTGTTTTGGCAATGGTTAAACATCATGATGTTCAAAAACATGTTTCCCGGTAACGGATTTGAATAAAAAAAACCAAAAACACAGATTTGATCAATGTACACATGCATAGTGCAGTTTGTTTCATCAATGATCTATGGTTAGAAAATAATGGAATCCTGGACGGAGAAAGATTGCGGTCAAAATTACTCACTAAACACATTTGTTACCAAGGTGGTGCCAGAGTGATAAGCGATTCACGCTGTTGCGGATGGTGATTTTGAGTGGCTAGTATGTCGGCGTATTTCAGAACCTTGGTGTTGTTTGTGCTGTTTACGATTCTGAACGCGTCGCGCAGCATGATACACTTTTTCATTTCAATCAGTTGTTGTGTATTGAGTTTCATACGCGTTATCGGTGACGTCATACTTCCCATTAGATTTGACGCGGCAAGACAGCGGTTGTTTCATCGAGGCTATTGACAACCGGGCGGTTTTAAACGTGAGAAAAAGATGCTGTAAGTTGATACTGTGAATACTATTTGTACAAACATTATATGATTGGAATTCGCACGCCGACCTGTTTTCTGGATGCATATTATTCTTGCATTCAATGCTACACGGTTGAGACAAAAAGGGCAATGATTCCCGATTTCAGTCTGCTAATTGACGCATTCAATCGGACGGTGGGTTTGCTACAATCTACTGTTCTTTAATTTCAATTCGCAATATTGAATGTGTAAAATAATCATGTACTGGTGAGTGGCCAATCAAATGTCTACCGTTTGAGAAATGTAGAGAAGAGAAAGCTTAAACTGTGGTGGTTGTGGAAGAATAATTTGGTGACTTTACCAGCTTACCATCAGCGAACAGAACAAACTTGTGGTCATTTGGACATGGGAGCATGGGAACGATAGTTCAGATTTTAGATGAAACTATGAGTTGTATCGAGCTCTACAGCAAATATGACCGAGTGATCGAGTGGAAGATTTCCCGACCGACCATGCAATCGACTTTCTCAGACAGCCGTCACTTATGTAACCTTCATCGTGGTACACAAGAGATCCTGTTCTGCATATACATAAAAAGTGTCGGTCCAGATGACTCAAACTGTGAATCACTCATACCAGATTCCGGTCATTCCCATGAGAATCAATGTGTGTTTACGGTACTATCGGAAGATTTAGGGGCAAATGCACCCACCGATTAAACCGGTCCGCATGAGACGAGGTCGATTTGGCAATCACATCTTGAGACTCTTGTTATCAAAATAACTTGCAAACTAGCACTAAATAACTTTCTATCCACCGCAATTTAGACTAAGCCACAGAATGGCATGGAATATACACTCACAGTACTGTATGAAGTTGGAAAAGGGCCGGAAAATACCGAACGAGTTATTGTCTAATAGCTAATTCTCCCAGTTCTTACATTGTCGCAAAATGATTGATCTCATGAAGGCATGATGATACTAGTTCAAATTCCTGTTTGACAGATGGAAGCGTGATGTAACCTCAGCGAGATTCGAACCCTTGCGGAAAGGCTTATGCTAATCTCCCCAGTCGCTCTAATGGTAAACAATTTGGTATTCATACGAGAAGATTTTCACAACAACCGTAGCTATTGTCCTCTGAAACACAGCGATTATCAAACCGTTCTCACATTTATAACAGATTGCGTATCTTTGTAGTGACTAAGGAGATAGACATAACTATTAATATCTCACATCTCTGGTACGTGAAGGACTTAGTCCACCACTGCGACCGATTCGTTCCATACGGCGGGAGGTTGATTTCGGGAAACAGAATGTGAATTTCTGGTACCAATAGCGCTTTCAGAATGCCGTTGACAAAACCCTCTTTGGGATGTCGAACCAACTGGTGAACGCGGCCTAGCACAGACATTCACAATGCACCGATAGGAGATACTTTGGACAAAAAGTTATCCATGGACGAGGGGAAACTTCCGAACAAATTACAAAACAGGAAAAATACAAAAAGCAACCATGAACCAAAAAGTCCAATGAGTCATGCACATACATTTTTGTTTTGTTTAGCAATATTCTCTTCAAACAATACGGATCCTTGACACACGGAAAATTCCTTTACGTCACTCAATGTTTGTAAACACCCAAGCGCTAATTACCAAACCCGTTTGTTCATGTGTTGAACAAGGGCTGCGTCGCTTGGTAGTAATGCATTCGGACCGAAATTTGACGCCTTGTGATTTCTTTTTCTACAGAAACTCAACGGCACCAATAAATACTGATGTCGGTGTAGCGTCGTAGCTCAGCTGGTAGAGCCTGTGCGTACAAAGCGTAGACGGCGTCCATGTGCGGGTTCGAATCCCACCGAAGCTACTGAACGTTTCACAATCAACATGGAAAATACTGATATGTTCTAATTGACAAGCTAGACATCTCTCAAAATATGGAGCCCGTTGAGCACTCATTACACGCAAGCACACACACAAAATCACTCTGTACTGAACAGAACCTCCCGTGCAAGAAAAGTCACACCATTGGACAATACGTCGTTCGTGGATTCAGGTGAATACAATATTTCCGGCTGACTATTTTGGTTATATGATTTTGACATTAGCTGCCAATCACATATGTATGTTGATCGATGATAAACGGCTAAGGCCGGTGCGAAAAAAAATGAATTTGTGGCATCCAGGGATTCGTCTTTACATGCCTTCAGGGAAATGCGGAGCGCTTTTTATCGTTGTTTTACTTCTGATACGAAAATTAGTTTGCCTCACGATGTAATCCTTATTTTGCACGGCTTTTCATGGATTTTCTGCCAGGCGTATCGCGTCATGACTCAAATGCATAACGTTCTCAATTGTTCCCGCTGCTAATTGCGAGAATATCAATGTTTTTTGGGGTCAATTCCCTTCGCCGTTACGATGGGAAGTGAAATGAGCATATTCTGCTAATTTGCAGAGGCTTGGAGATTGGTCGGCTGTGTCAATCGTGTCTGATGAGCTCGGAAAGAAACACCTTTTCTGCCAAATTGAAAATAAAGCCCGATAGGAGAAATACAGCTTAGTTCATCTACCAGGAATCAGCTAAGCGGATCCGAGGGTAGCATCCAGCGTAGTTGACGAAAGCCACAAATTGCTCAGTTGTCTCGCAACTGATCAAAACTAGGTATTATTTTAATGTTAAACGGTCCGTCAGGTTGATCCACGGGACACAAATGACACCACATAACCAAATAATAGAGGCATTCGGATCTAGCACTCAAAACTTGTCAGGAAAAGTGTATTGTCTACAACTTGAAGTTACAATGTATGCTCATACTAAAACTAAAAGTCATGAAGCCAGAAGAAGCTTAACTCAAACCTGGATTGTCAATTTACCTAAACGGGTTCTGCACCTGCATCTGATTTCAAAACACACTGCTGTTTCTATGTCAGTTTGATTATCAATAATGAGGCTTGTTTGCATCAAGGGTGTGGACGACAACCACACCAGTGACGATGACAACGATGATGACCAGGATTCGTGTGAGGATGATGAAGATGAGGATGATGGTCATGGTGATGACTAAGGTGATGAATAAGATGATGAAAAAGATGACTACCAAAATGAGGACAAAGATGACGACTAAGATGATGATTAGAATGAAGAATAAGATGATGACTAAGATGCGAATGAGATGATGACTGAAAGGATGAAAAAAATGATAATGATGACGATGATGATGATGATGATGATGATTCGGATGATGATGATGATGATGATTCGGATGATGATGATGATGATGATGATAACAATGATGATTTTCGTAACAGTGTTGATGATGTCAAACCCCTGGCATTCCAGTAACCCGTTGTCTTTTTTTCAAGGTTTTAACATTTTGTCTCTATGTCGATTGTGAAAAGTTCAGTAGCTTCGGTGGGATTCGAACCCACGCATGGACGCCGCCTACGCGTGCTCTACCAGCTGAGCTACGAGGCCACACCGATAGCACTGATCTTTTCACATTCGAATTTACCCGTCCAACTTACAGCGGCATGTGACGTCCACCAGTTAGCATGTAAGCTGACAGCCCCGACAGAATTTCCTTAGAATTCACCGGACTCCACCGAATGAGCTTCTAAGACAAGGTGAATTGAGGCTACTGAACTTTTCACAATCAACGTAGAAACTTCAAATCTGCCAATTGACTATTTTAACATTTTGTGCTATAAATTTATCCCGTCAATACCGCGTTCACGTTAAAATCGCTTAACTAATTAGAGTTAGCCCAATCAATTGCCACACGGTGTCATATGATAAAATCAGATTTGACATAGATTTATATGCGTCGTGAACTGATTCTGTTTGGCAGTTACTGTGAGCTTGGTTTGGGATGTTTTATTCAGCTCACTGCGAGGTCTTACTCCTTTCGAATCGATTTATAATCATACAGGAGTATACAGTTGTCCCATTCACTCAGCCACACGCCAAATTGTTTAAGCCATTCAATGGAAACTTTTATTGATTCTATATTTCTCAGCATTATCGTTGCGAGAACTGAGACCTATTCGATGAATAGCACCTATCTATCATACTTCCACGTACAGACCAACCAGTTCGACATCAAGCATAATTGATGTGTGTACAATCAGAGTGTGCTGCAACAACGGAACCGGATATTCTATCCCCTGTCCACTCAGGCATAATCGAATCTAAAATTTGGGTTGACAGACCCTGGTATTTGTCGGACAGGTTAATTTTATCAGAACTGTCCGTTCTTCCAAGTGGACAGGCAATTCCGTCCACTTGACTAACCTACTGGGTCATTTTTTGGACCACTATTGTTATTGCCCAATTCCGTTCAAGGGCTCACGAACGATCAGTGGGGGAGAAGGAAACTGTAAACAATGAGATCTAACTCATGATCATTCGCGTCTAACGTTTATTTCATCGTTCCTGGAAGAACACATATAAGCCTGTGCACGCAACACAATGACAGTCTGCTCAATCACATCTAGTCACATTATTCCTGGGATAAATCTATTGGAATACGCAGTTTGTTCTGTATGCTCAGATGTCCGTGGCGTTCACATTGGAATCGCAAGAAACTTGCTGTCATTTCGTTTTTTAGTGCTTGCTGAAGTTCTTATAGAAATATATATCTATCTATACAAAGAATTAGCCACTCTCCGCAATGCTTGTCCCTTCACAGTCAAAATTAACTGATTAAGTGCGATTAACTGACACGCGTGTTTAGGCATTCGAATTGCGTTCTAGTTGTTTGACACCCGAGAAAACCTCCTTCTACCAAAAAAGAATTTGGTCAAGGGTTTTCTAACAAGTAAATGGTTGAGTAACGTGAAGAGCTACGGTATGTCACATGATTGAGAATCAGGTTTGATCTTTGGTTACAAAATAAACGAGACAAAATCACAAATTCGCCCGCCATCGTATTTTCGAGTTTTACTCGAAAAATGCTAACTGTACGTTAGAAGAAAGAATTAATATTTTGTTCATGTATTTATCTCACAAACGTGCAGTGCTCTTAAGTACTGTACAACCAACCATCCCAGTAGGCACCTGACCGGTTTCTAAAAATAATAGAAAAGCATTATCTTCTTTAATTTGAAAAAAATGAAATACTCATGGAGAGTCATTTTAGACTAGTATTGTATTGTAA
>UZAN01052235.1:5606-15660 GCA_900618425.1 Echinostoma caproni
CCGGGAAAAGGCAGATGCGCTCCTCGCCCATTTCAAGGACATTTACCGGCCACCAACGGCAGAACAGACTGTGGACTGCCGCCTAACCAGAATGAGGAAGCAAATCATAGAGTTCCTTCTCTGTGAAAACGACGTGGCCCGAGTGCTGAGCGCCTTAAATAGGCCTAAATCAGCAGGAACGGCCGGATTGTTTCCCACCCTGTTACATCCTCTGGAAAATGCATTAGTGAGACCAGTGAATAAATTATTTAGTAAGTCCTTAAGTACTTGTAGGCTCCCAGATGACTGAAAAACAGCAACCGTAATAACCATATGTAATTCAGGTTCTAGATAAAAGGTTCGCAGCCATAGGCTGGTAGGGTTGACCTCGGTCTTCTGCAAGTGTCTCGTGAGGATATTCAGGAGTCGAATGTGTTCTCACATGAAAACGCATAGGCTTCTGATCCAAGTCCAGCATGTATTTATTGAGAAACGATCTTGCCTAATCAACCTACTAGTATCGTTACAGAAAGTGACAGAAAGAATAGACGCAGGTCACCAGGTGGATGTTTGTTACTTGAATTTCAGCAAAGTTCTCGACTCTGTCAGTTATGAGCTGCTGAATATAAAAATGCAGGTGCTGGGGATTCTAGGTAAGGCAAGAGAATGGACTAAATAATTTCTCAACTGTCGCCCATTCAATGAGAGCCGGAAATTATACAACCGAACCTGAAAGGATATCGAGTAGTGTCGCACAGGAAACAATACTGGGTCCATTATAAGTCCTGATCTTCATTACCGATCTGGCGAAGGATCTCCAAAATAATTGCTACATGTTACCCAATGATATGAAATTAGCTGAGGAAGAGGTGAAACAAGACCTAGATGTAGTTCGAAGGTGATCGAGAATGATATCGGCCAGTGAATCTAGGTAAGTTTCAGCTCATGACCACAAGAGCCAATGATAACACGAGAGAAGTGATGCATTTGCGACATGTGTCTGAGGTACAGGACCTAGGGTCATGATTATAAATGACTTCAGGCCATCTTTACAGTGCACGCGTACGGCCAGCAAAGCTAGACACGAACGGTTTACGTTGTGCGCTGTTGTAACTGTAGAAGACCCGAGGGTTTTTCTACCGTTATATAAAACTATTGTGCGTCCTAATTTAGAATACTGCGTAGAAGAATGACTTCTTTATTTTAAAGAAGATGAAAGGTGTCTTGAGAAAGAACAGCGTTTAGCAACAAGAATGGCAGAAAAATTCGATAGGGGAAAAAGCTGTTTTTTGATAAATTCATCAACTGGCCCCGTTACATTTATATAGGTATAGCATTTATTATTGTTGGATCCAGTTCGGGGTGGATCTGATTACCTTATGTACAAAGCGATGCTACTTGTGTCAACAATTTGATTGAGCTTCTCCTTGGTTACGGCGTTCTTCCAGTTACCACGCTCGCACTGGTTGGTCACTTGGCGACTAGACATAGCAAAGATCATGTCTGGACGCAACGCTTCCAATCGCGAGCAGGGTCAGGCAGTTCGATCGCAAAAGCCGTGCATAAAGGGATAAAGCGTACGGATTTAGATGGTAACGGTGAAATACGATAATTGGTTCTGAACGGTCAACTTAGGTCCCTTGATGATTACCTTTGAGTAGGTGTTGACATATTGTATTGTACTGTATTGTATTGTAATAACTTCTGCAAGCATGAAGCCCACATTTCAGTTAAAAAATATACAGTTTGGAGCAAGAGATAAAATGAAAATAACAATGAAGGCGATTTAAGTTCCAAAACTGTTAACAAATTCTGTGAAAACCTGTTCCTTGTTAACAAGAATAGCTGCTAATGAGGGTACTGTAGAGTTACGATAAATGTTTATTCTTGAGGAAACGCAACAATGTTGCGATCTAGTTGTGTGATGGGAACAACAGGAAGTTAGTTCAGCGTGTAGCGGATGTGTGGAGTCGATGAGAATCCTATGCGCAAACGTTCCACATGCATTCACCTGCGNGAATTAGTTATCAACTCCTTTAGTGGGATTGAAGAAACGCGGCTAATGATGGTCAATCTACGTCAAAGCAAATTAAAATTTTTGTTAAGGCGGTTGGGAAAATAACGAGTGAACAATAAAGTAAAACAGAGAAAACACACTGATACACAAAGTTGGAAATAATTGATTGTGGAATGCGAAACTAACGAAGTTTACGGATGTGAAAAGAAAGTCATCAAAGCTTACTGATAATGTGCTGAATGTGAGAGGTCCAGTGATGATTCGTATCAATAAAAACGCCCAGGTGTTTAATAAAGTTTACCCAGGATACTGGTCCGGAACCAATCGATACCGGTTTAGATGGGAAAGAAGAGCGTGATAGTGTAAAGAGACATTCGAAACATTTGGAGGGATTAAAGGATAAGCCCGATGTGGCGGAAAACCGTTGAACATTATCCAAGTTGTCAGAAAATTGTGAAAGACCAAACGAGTCAGAGATGGCCTGACACAAGACCACATCGTCATCATACCTGAAGAGAAAAGTAGGAGCGCAAGCATACAAGTCACTAATATACGTAGAAAATAAGTATAGGAAAAAAACTGCAACTTGGAGTACTCCAGAGCTGTTCAACAATGGTTTGGATTTTTTCGACCTAACCTGGTACGCTCCCAGGAGAAGTAATGGACAATCCAAGCTAATAGCTATCTAGGACAACCAAAGGTCTCCAGTTTATGAAGAGGGGAACGGGGAATAGAATCAAAAGCAGATGAGTAGCCCGGAAACACACAACGGACAGATTTAGCAGAGTCATTCAAGGATTTGGTAATTTTATGTAAGAGAGGAAACTGTATCTGTTTGGTGCCTCTGTTTGGTTTATAAGCAAATTGAAGAGGATCATATGGGACATCAATAGAGGACTAAATGCGCTTGAGAACAACACTTTCTGCTAGCTTAAGTCCAACAGAGGTTACAGCAATAGGACGTAAGCGTTTGGTTGGAACGTTTAAAGTGGAGGATTTGGGAATGGGAACAAGTGTTGCTAGTTGTTACTAGTGGAGCAGGGTTTTAAGAAATTGTTCAAAAATGATGTGAACATTTCACTGAGAGAATAGGCCCCATATCTCAGAACGGAAGATAAAAGACCATCGGGACCAACAATGCACGTGGATTTTACGGTACGCAAGAGCTCAAGAGTTTCCTGTTTCGAAACTGTCTCTACTTCAACGGCATCGTTCAGAACAAATGGCGTGATCCCATTGCTTGACGGGTAGATAAATGCTGCATTAACACTGTCCAAATTCGTTGTACAATCCGACATTTTGGATTTGGTCCCACACAGAAATTTGATACTTTGCCGAATTCGCTTACTGTTGTTACATAGCAGAATCTGGGAGGCGTACGAGGCAGAGAGGCATTTGATTTCAACTTTGATCAAGTCGGTGTAATGCTTGATAGCCGCTGAGTCTTTGATTTGTACGATTTGTACGATCGTTCCTTCTGTCTTTTGAATGATTTCCGCAGTGGAGATGCTATTCTGCCGTTACAAACAAATAGAGTTTCAAAAGTGCAGCATAGATCAAACATGTGGTTTAGTGTTTCAGTGAATAAGTTGACTGCATTGCGTAAAGAGAGATAAGAAGAAAACCACGAAGAAGCGACACTGATGGAACGCTCAAGAAGAAGGGTGTTTCTTGGGGTGAGATTGCGAAGACAAATGGTGATTTGATTGGTTCTCGTGAGTGTATTGTGAATGGGACGGGAGTAGAATGTGGGTCTTATGAGAATCAGTGCATGATCACTAGTGGAAATAGGTGCGGTAAGTTTTAGGGCAAAATGTTCTGGGTGATTAGTGATAACCTTGTCTAAAAATGAATCATCTCTTGTGGGGGACAAGCAAATATCAGTTAGGCCAAAATGCTAAATGTCTCTAAACTTCAGCCAGGCTCTCTCTAGCTTTTCTATTTTCACTCTTGCTTCCTACACGTCTCGTCCTCGACGAATCTGTTTTGACGCTTCAGAGCCAAATCAGAATCACTATTTTTATTTCAGTTAAGGTTCAGGAAACCCATCTGATCATTTCCGTTTAAATGGTGTCAGTGCTACTTGGGCTAAAATGTCCTTCGTATAACTGACTTTCTTCTGAACTTAGAAATCTGTAACCACTTGACCTTCGTCCCTCTGGTATCTTGCGTGCTGAAGGTCTCTAAACATCAGCCAGGTTCTCTCTCGCCCTTCCATTGTAGTCTCTTTCCTATACATTTCTTCTTCGAGGTGTCTGTATTGTACGCTTTACGAATGCCAGCATTGCCGTTTGTATTTTGTTTGCTGGGCTTCTCTAATGATCGTCTGTCGAAACTGTTCTCTTAGTTCAATTTATCAGTCCATTTTCGCGAAGGCTCCGAAGTTCTAGGAGTATGTTGCCCGATAACATTCATGGTTCTTCTCTTTCCCTCCCCTACTCATCAGCTAGGAACCAAACCTAGACTGTTTCGCATTTCCGGTTTCTATTCCAGAGATTCTGTCCTGTAAGAATAACAGCGACTCCTGTCGGATCGGTACGTACTCACCATTTAAATAACTGAAGTAAACCGAAAAACCAAAAGCTGAACTCTATGAAATCTTCCATCGATTGGACCGTTTCACTAAACAAACTCAATGTTGAGTTGCAGGCTCACACGCAGTGACCCAAACGCCTCGCTTTTTTATGAATGATAGAAGACCTGGCGAGGCCTGAAACCTCTGCTCCCCGTCTTGACCCGTCCACCCTCGCCCAAACAGTGATTTCACTCAGAAGCTAGTCGTACCGACAGAACTTTATATATTCATTTTTTTCAAACACAAATCTTCCAGCACATACACAAAACAACCCTCAAAACAACTCCGCTCATTCAGTTTTTGTACCTTTTCACCTCCACGCAATCAACGCTTGATATCTTAACCGCGTCCAGTATGCGCAGTTCTCATTTCTGTTCCCTGATTGAACTCATTTCCAGCTAACACAAACCCATCGACATGTGTACACGTTTTCATTTCTTACATTCCCTCCTCTGTGACTTTTCGTCTTCATATCTCCTTATCCACAGAACTTTAACCTGTCAGAAATGTGCTACCTTGCTCACCTTCCTTTTTATAAATTTCCCGAATGAACAAATTTGTCCATTGACCGTTTTGTGTTTATCTTTGTTTCTCGCGCGCAAACAGATCGCGTTCCGTTTTTTTCTTAACCCCCTTAACTGTCGACCCAAATGTTCTGCCATTTATTGTACAACATGATTGTTCATCCCAGCATGTCTCACGGCTTTCGTTGTAAAATACACCATTTTAATTGTTGGTATTGATAAAAGAAGCATCTGGTAGATGAAAGTATGTGCAACGAGGAAGCTCTGGTCAGGTGCAAATTATGATTTCACACGAGTTGACTCTGATCAAGCACATTGAAGTTATTCTTAACAGATATTTATTCGCCATGTGTTTTTATGTTAGATGTGATTTTAAATAGTTTGCAAACAACTAAAGTTGTACAACGGATGTTTAATAACTTTAAAGCGGAGTGGCTTTCCGCAGGGGAGTGTTACGGCGGCTGGTGCATTGTAGATGATGATGAAAATAACATTTGATGACTCAGATAGATTTCCTGAGTAACATTCTCCCTTCTCTTCTTTATTCTGACCCTTGTTTATATGTACCACTTATTATTATTCCTGTAAAACATAACGGTTTTGATTCTCGTTTGATTCCGCTCGGTTGAGCATTACCACTCCACTGGTTCGTCTATCATCGTGCGGTCCGCCTACTGAGGTCACGGTCAAGTATGTATACGAAATCTATTGTATCACTGTATATTTTCAGATACCGTATAATACGTGATTCCACTATTGAGCAGTGTTCGTTGTGTTCTATTATTATTGGACGTTTCGGTTGATCCTGTGGTTTGCAATAAAGAATCGTACAAATTTCGGGATCACGAAGTTGTGCGGTTGAACGATACGCGTTTAAGACAGTTCCAAAAAGGCGGCCGTGGCAGTAAGTGTCTTCTGTTAGGTATTCTCTCTGACTCTGCCAGTTGTCAACATTTTACGGTAATTGCACCAGGTATCAATGGTCAGGATTGAGGTCCTTCATACTAACCATTAAGATAAAGCAGCTTGGCCTAGGTCTGAACCACTGAGTCTCATCTGTCTATTTTGAGAAACGCCCCAGCAGGGAACGTTCATTGAGGATTGAGACATCTAGACCAACCAACGAAAATGAAACGCCACCGTCGATAGCTGGAATCGACTAAAGGCAGTGGTGGAAACTACAAACAACCGCCATCAGCAACAATCTGGAAGCTCAGTTCAGTTCAGTTCAGTTCTCACATGACGACTTGTGACTCTTGCCAATCGAATATTCCGATTTGTGTGTTTTCGGCGAGTTCCCTTGGCTTCCAACACTTCCATATACAATTTTTCTGAAAGGCAGAATAGTGTGATGCAGTACCACATCCTTTGTTGTTAGCTTGTATGCGGTATCAAACCCTTACCTTATGGAAAGCCACTATCCAATACTTATCAAGTGCCTGTTTGAACTCATCTACAGTACTGCAGCTCACCACTGCCAGCGACAACCGGTTCCACAAAGTAATTACCTTGTTAGTGAAAAACGTTTCCCTCAGTTGCAGCTAGAGTGTCCCCGCGTGCCTCTATGCGGGACCCAGGAGAACAGGTCATCAAACCTAAGACCTGACATACCCTTGTAGATCTTAAATGTCTCGATGAGGTCTCCTGTCATCCGCCTCCGTTTGAGGAAGAACAACATTAAATCCGCTGTTCATAGGTTTTTATCCGTTGCCCAGGCATCATCCTCGTGGCTAGATGTTTAACCCTCATTAAGGTTTCGACGTCCTTCCGAAAGAACGGAGCCCAAAACTGCACACAATATACCAAGTGCGGAGGACGATGCTTTTGTATAGGGGTTAAGACCTCGGGTTTGTTGCACGTCATGATTGCGCATAGACGAAATGGTTATCCCTTGGCTTTGTTTGCGGCTTTCACACGTTGGGTGCTGGGTTTGAAATCCCGCGTAGCTACTATGCCTAGATCCTTTGCCTCGTGCACCCTCTTACTGTCTCCTTGTCAGTTCTGGTGGTCAGTATCTGACGATTCGAGACTTTTAGTGGTAGGTCATATCCAGCTACCTTTACGTCATCTGCAAACAAAATCAGGGATTTTGGAGATTCCGTGCTAGGTCGTTATTGTAGAGCAGGAATCTGACCTGATGAACCTAATACTACCTGTGTTGGGTGGATTACTGGTAAAATGGAGGGCCTTCAAAAGGCTTCTGATCTTTACTGGCACGTGATATTCCCGGATCCAGTCATTTGTGAAGCGGAAAACAGACAAGTTTAGTTTGTCTTTGTCCTTTATTTTGTGTATGTGGTGGATGTGATAAAGCAGCTAAAAATCTGTCATGTAGAAAAAAGGGAAGAAACGATTGACACACAATGTCAAAACCAGGAAACGTAGCTGACAACAACAATAACCATCTGGACACGCGATCGGTCTTGTTCACTTCCGTCCCGTGAAAACTGAACTGGACAGACGGAGTTAGTTTTTGGTATTTGTTTACATAGTCTGCGTATAAAGTTTTTTGAAGTTTTTCATGTGCTGTAACCCGTTTTCGTATTGCGTTTTTTATCGTGCCTGGGCAGCGTTCCTATGTCTGAGTGTTAGTTGTGGGAAGCGCGTCGTGAAAGGTATAATAATAATAATGCGTACTTCACGAAGCCCGTGAAGCATGCACAGAGCACGATCATATGTTCAAAATAGTCATATGTACATCAAAGGTGCAGATATATAGAAGGTCCAACTAGAAGATATACACGATGGAGACGGCGGGTGACCGGAATGAAAAGGCAGTGCAAATGGAACACAAAGCGGACAAGGTCACATACGTTGATTTGGAGGATGGAGGAACACACTGGGTGAGCATGTCAAACGGAAAATAAAGGAAGAGAGAACCTTGTATCTAGAGGATTCGACGTGCGGAAATAATGAAGGAAAACACGGATCGATTGTCCGTGAGACTAAGAACTGGAGGAGACGGAGACTCGTGGATAGAAATTAATGGGAAAGAAGGGTACAGCAAGGTTATGCAGTTCTGAAATACATGTTTCTCTGTCAGCTGCATAACAGCTTGCTTCTGAGAGCACATTCATTTAGGTTTCGGGACTTCGATCGGCAATGGGTTGATTTAAATTATTTAGGCGTTGGGCGCTTGATGTGGGACTGACTTCACGCTAGACACAACATTAAGCCACCTTTTAGGTGAGGCAGGGGGTGTGAATACGTTTTTAGCCAGAAGTAGGCGCATGAAAAATGCTCTGGCCTGAAACCAGAACCTTACTCGTTCCATTGTCAAAAAGGGAAGCGAATGTAGCTACTACGGCTTTGATTAGGGTGTTCGTCCGAAAACGCCAAATCCAGACACTTAAGCCAGAACGAGTCATCAGCCGAAGCACCGGAGTGTAGAGAAAAAGACTCAGGTTGTGAAATCAGGAGTACAAAGGAAACAAGTACAGGATGACCGCAAAAGTACACTTAAATCTCTGGAAATGCAGTTGCGCAAAGTCCAGGCAAACCTAGTGTTTTTGAAGAGAAAGGCACATGTAGCGGGATTTAGACAAAAGACGGCCTTGATCTTGAACGGTGAAGAATCCTACATAAAGGAATCCAAGTCTCGTCGAGAAATGGATCAATGAAGAGTCCAGGATGTCCTACGAGCAGCTGGTATGCCACCCGTTAGCATAAGTTGGATACATAGGGTGGGCATCTGGAACAATCAGGAACCAGAGCGTAGAACAAGTACATTTATGGAGCAACCTATAGACACTTCAAAAAACTTATTATTCGCTAGGGTGTTGCGTCCGAGGGTGACACGAGAACAGGGAAATTATGAGCCCGGAGGTAGTGAGACCTAGGGGACGATAAAGTCGTAGTATTATGTACAAATTTATGCGGTATAAGGAATTAGTGGAGAGAAACCATAAATATATCAAATTAACACGAAGCGACTGTAGTTGCCGTCTCAGACTCATGGCTCTTTAGTCACGAACATATTCCGGCACTGGCTCGCTAAGTCTATGAGGTTCATAGGCAGGATCGGAGTCCACATCTGCAGGGTGGTGTAGTAATCGTGTTAGTTAGGAAGTATGTCCAAGTTAGGTTAGACATTCAGGTCCGCACGAGCAACATACAGATGTGCTCAGTCACCATCACCTCTGAGGGACACAGAACCAACGTAGCGTGTGTAAACAGGAGTCCTTGTGCTATGCGAACGGAGGACACGCAGCATTGAATATCCTGGCACGAATGCCTTATAAGCTAGTGAAACTGGGAGATTTCAACCTACTGAGTACAGAATGGGAAATCGATAGATGTTCGAAAGGTACACAGGAGTAGGGCTTTGTAGATTGAATGCATCTCAAAGTAATGAACCAGCGTGTAACAGAGAACAGGCGTTTTAGGCCGGGACAGCAACCGTCTTTGCTAGACCTTGTTATCGCACGGTATGATAAGGATGTGTAGGAATTGGGCTACTATCCTTAAATAGGAAACAGCGACCACGTGGTCATTAAGTTCACACTAGAAACAAGGCTACCGAAGCCATATGGATGCATATTGCGCCTCTTAGGAAAATTAGATGTTAATGAACTGCAAAGGAAGGCAACTGAGCTCATCTGGCAGCAAGCCAAAGATAGGTTTGTAGTGGAAGATATGTGGAGAATAATAAAGGAGAACTTACGTGCATCCTTGAATGGGTTCGAACCTCATTCGGTAAACCACCTTGATGGAAGGCTTCCATTTAGAAGGCAATAGGCCGCCGTAACGCCAGCCGGAAACGATACCGAGAGGTAGGATCGCAGCTGTCGTGANACACAGAACGAGTCTGTTCGCGTTGTTCGAGGCAAAAAGCAAAAAATACGAACTACATCTAGCCCAAAATGCGAAGGCAAAGCCGAAAAGGTATTATAGATACGTACAGTCCAAGCGGGTGCTTAGAGATGAAATAGGCGCCAATAACCTGGAGGGCAATAAAAT
>UZAN01052237.1:2722-15470 GCA_900618425.1 Echinostoma caproni
CTAGTTCATCTCATTCGAGGGTTTTGCGATAAAGTGCTTGTAACAATACTCTGCCCGTCAGCAGTATTAAAGTAACGAGACCCAGAGGGCTATACAGAGAAGCAACATATTAAAGCAGTCCCATTTTAGTGAATGGCTTCCGGATTGCTTCAACCGAGAAGACGAAAGCATCGTCAAGAATAAGCCAATTCATGCCTAAAGTACGCTCCTAAGCATCCAGATTCATATTTAGCACAACTAACCGCCCTTCCGCTCTCTAGAATATTACTTATGGCGTCACCGCAGTTGCTCAACCGCTTGCATAGCCAGAAACCTCCCTTGCTAAGTGCTACTCTTAATTGATCCGCGAAAAGCATTGTTTGTTCGGCATCGTCAAACGATGCTAAACAGTCGTTGACGTGAAAATATCGTCCCACTGCACATCTCACACGATCATTGCCTATGTCTGTGCGGCGTAAGGCTAGTTCGCACAAAATGGCAACGAGATGGCTGCACAATCAAAGACTATCCTAACCTTTTCAGGGTTTTTCGGGTTTACCACCGGATGATGCGGTGGGTACAACCTAGGTCTGTAAGCGACTTCCAGTTGAACGTCAGGTACGCGGTCGAAATAGCCCCTTCGGAAGTGGTCGTTCAATAAACTATTGTACCTATTAAATAAATTTGGATCTCGCATAAACCTGCGTTTCAGGCATTTTAACTTCCGAATCACTAGCTCGTAGTTGTTCGGCATGGTCTCTGGTTTGGTTTTCCACGGTAATCCGATGCTAAATCGTTTCCGGTCACGGTTTATCGATTCCTCTGCTATTTGTGACGCTCAACGATCTTTCTCGGAGTGATGTGTGACAATCGTATGCAGGTCTTTAAACTCCTTGTTGTATAAATTCTCCAACATGATGCTAGTTTCACTCTCCCGAGTAACTGTAAACATTTGTTTGCAAGCTGTTACGGTCAAGGACGGTCCCATAATCAACCATCCCGACGCAGTTTCGATTGCAAAGAGCTCATTTGGCCCACCGTATCAACTAATAATCACCGAATGAGCTTGGGGGACATCACAATCAATGATCAACTGAACCCTAGGGTTGATCAGATTCTCCCTTTCTATACCGTTTAGTTGGGTTAATTGAGCCGTTTGTTTCTTAGCCGGTACCTGAGCTCTTGGCAATATAGTTCGTTCATGGTGTATGCAGTGCTTACCTAATGCCTTTATCATCCCTAAGGGGGCTAACTTCGAATTATACCCTTTGACTAACTATATGTCGCTCTCCAGCCACGGTGTGAGCGTTTATTCGTACTCCCCGGCCACTTAACCCTAACAGTTCGGAAACTTACTTGGTAGCTATTGCGGTATCCGAACCGCTATCTAGCAAAGCATATACCTTCAACGATTTGTCGCCGTGCATTACTTTTACTGGGACTATTCCGAGGCAAGTAATATCATTCGGTGCGGAATAGAAATTGCCTACGATTGCTTGCACATTCGCAGACACTTGATCCCTACGCGACAAGTGAAGCAGGCTATGGTGCTTGCCGGTACAAACATCAACCAAGCATTTACTATTTTCTTTACATGCCAGCGCAAGGTGTCCATATTTAATGCACCTATAACAAAGCTTTGATTTCTCCACAGTTTTCCGTCTCTTCATTACATCCGACTTGAGGAAACATTCACATTTAGTAAGTGGATGTGATTTCCGACATAAAGGTCACTGAAAGTTCTGGAATGATACTGATGTTTGTCTAGTTGCAGTGACGTTCATATGCGTGTTACACCGAGGGCAGCAGGGGCGATTAACCTCTAGTGAACACCTTGTGTCCACTGACCTTCCAAAATGGCTGTTCTGAATCCTCGACTCTGCTTCTATCGTTTCAAAAAAGTCGATACACCGGTACCGTCGGCCATTGGAGACCATCCTATCCGCCATTTCGGCCCACGTACGTTGTAAGCGTCTGGGCAATCGTGTAACTAAAGACTTGAGCGCGGCTTTGGAATCCAAATCGGATCCACATCCTATTTCTTTTGGGACCATGTAGCAGCTTAGCAATTCAATAATAAGCCTGCTCAGGCCCAAGCCTGCTTCACTCAATTCTGCTGTTCTAGCGAGAACGTTCTTTACTACAGCTCTGACTGCTTCTTGCGGTCGATCGAACAATTTATCGAGTATCTCCTTGGCCGTATGATACCCATCTTCCTCTGACATTAGCATGCACGGTTCTATTGTCGCTCTGGCTACTCCCTTACAAAAGTGTAACAGATAAGCCAGTTTTCTACCTTCCCCACAAGAGTCTAGCAAAGAAGCCGTCAAACTGCCGTTAGAATCGCCAATATTCTGTAGCGTTTCCATTGAAAGAAATGAGTTCTAGCCGCGGGAGTTCTAAGCCATGAAGGCTACCATGCCTAAGTGCAAATAGTTTTCTCACACCCGTACTTAACTTCACTTCGGGCACACTTTCGTAGATAGGTTTCTACTCTTTCCCTGAGGCTTGACTTGGAGCACTTGGATGCTGCGTTTTCTGCATCGCCGTTGCACTCAATCTCTGCAAGAACCAGCTTAGCCTCGGCCTCGCACAGTTGTTGTCGAAAGACGGCTTCCTTTACCTCACATTCTAATTTGTTTCTATCCNATACTTCTGCCTTTTTCATTGCAGACCTCGAGCTGCGGTGTGATCCCACCAAGATAGCGCAGCACAAGAGCCCTTAACGAGGATGTTTTCTTCATCTTCTTTCTCTCCTGAGGAGGATAGTCTGACTGAGGTTTATTGACCATGTTGACACGACATCAAATTCATTTTAAGAACAAAATGTTGTAGACAAAGAAGAATGTAGAAGAGATCACCGAACATAATTTGACCGAGGTTTCAAACTGTAACGGAACAACGTTCAATGAGAATCGCAATGTCTCGACCTCGATTGACCAAATTGCCAGCACGTAGGAAAACAGTTGAACGACAGTAGAAATTTCATTTACATTATAAGCATGCATCACTACATATTGGCGTCTTACGAAACCGTCGTAGGAACCAGTTACAGAACGACAAATCACGGAGCGAGACTGCTAATATAATACATTCGCAGCTTGTGCATTAGTGAAGAATGTGATACTCGATCAGAAGCTTTGGCTGAATCTATGAAGGTGACATGTGAAACTCACCATCATCACAGGCTTTGGTTGGACTTCCCGCGACATATAGCATATTGGTGGTGAATTATCCACTGGGAACGAAGTCGTGTTGAAAAAGGGGAAAGAAGGCTGTTTTCTTCCGGGTGTTTAATACTGTCGCTTAATGAGACGTTCAAAACGTTTGCTCGGGACAATTGTTAGAATTATAGGCCTGTAGCCACTAGCGTGATGCTAGGGGCCTTTTTCGTAGATGGGTGATATGATTGCGTTTTTCCAGGCGTCACGCAATTCACCTTTATCTGGGCAGTTCTGGAACAGCTGAACGTAATGTGGGGCTAGTGCAGCTGCTGTCTCTTTGAGTCTTGTGGGATGAACTTCGTCTGAGCCCATTGAGCTGGACGGGTTTAGTGACTAGAAGTTTCAGAACTTCTGCGATCAGAACAATGAAGCGGGGACTACACCAGACTTAAGCTGTGGGAAAGGAAAGAAACTAGATGGAGCGAGGTTCAAAATATTTTGGAAGTTAGTTCGAAAGGTGTCCGCCATCTCTTCAGGCGAGGTAATTGGGGGGCCGTCAGGGAGTTTCAGAGCTAGAGTGGAGGAACTGAGTTGCCTTTTATGGCGAAGAAGTTTGAAGTGGCAGAAGGGATTTTTTCTTGCCCTGATCAAGATATTTTTTATTGCCGGTTGGAGAACTCTCCAATCTTGCTCTTGTATAGGTTCTGGATATGTTTGAATTTATCCGCGTCCCTATCCAAGTTTGTGAGCTCATACCTTGCAAAGGGGATGTTGCGTTCGTCAAGAAGTCGACGTATTGAACGTGGAGGAGGGGAGTGGTTTTCGGTTTGGGTAAATATATTGGGAACTAACAAGCAGTCACCTGTTCGGACTACGTTCTCAATTTGATCATTGAGTTCGTTTGTTTCTGAAGATAGGTCAATAGAAGTCAGATTAGCTGCCAAGTAATCTCTTATAGCAGCAGCTTTTGTCCGTTTGACGGACCGCAAGGTTTCTTGTGTCAACGTATAATACGGCCAATGAACGATAAAGTCAAAGCTCAGGAGAGTGTGATCGCTTTTGTTAAGTGGGCAGAGAGCGTAGACCTCGTCGATTTAATGCCAATCGTTGGTTATCACCAAATCAAGTACAGAAGGAGACTGGCCTGGGCGAAACCTGGTAAGAGAGCACACATGTTGGTGCAATGATCTCTCACTAATAAGGTCTAGAAAGGGCTGACCAAAAAAGATATTACTGGAGTTTGTCCTAACTCAGTCAATGGCTGGAGTGTTCAAGTCACCGGTTACTGGTATGTGTGTAGAGGGGGCAGCATGACCACAGACAGCGAAGTTGGTTGAGAAGAGAATGTACCTGTGTCTGGTCGCTGGTTGGAGGGCGATAGATGATTCCTAGTAAAAAAGAGTATCTGTTGGAGATATTTTTACCCATAGCGTGTCCATCATGGGGATGGGATCCTGGGGGAAAAAGACGGTTGGCGGAAGGGGGTAGCTCAAATAGATAGCAACACCATCGGCGCGGCCTNNGCGCGGCCTCAGTTTAAGTCGCACCTATGAAGTGTATAGCCCTCTATTTTGACTTCCCCATCCAAGATATCTGGTGTTAGCCATGTCTCCGTTAGAGCCAAAATATGTAGCCGAAGATTTGTTATCTTTTGTCTGAGTTCAAGTACCTTATAACCCAGGCTTAAATAATTGGTTTACATGCATTTTATTACTTTTTTACCAGAAATTTCATATTTTTGGATAAGAGGGGTGTCTTGAGTCTGCATTTCCATTGGAGTTACGTTTTGAAACTGTTCCTTCCCCTCCTCTTGATTAAGAGTTTTGGTTCCTGCACACGTTTCGCGTTCCTGCGGTCCGCGTACAAGGGAGCTCTTGTTGGGTTGGTCTGGTTTTTTTGCTTCTTCCCGTGAGGAGAATGAGATACTGTCTGGTCTGGAGGTTGGGGCATCTTGGCTGCTTTGAGAAAAACGGAAAGCGGAGGATTTCCTGTGCTTTCTGAGTTTTAGGGACATCAGTGCAGTGAATGTCCGAGCTAGTAGCTTGGGTTTTTGTGGAAGAATGGCAGGTTCTCTAGGAAAAGTGGTAAGGTAAAGATGCTCTTTGGGGGATTTGCCCGTAAGGATAGAGCAACTTGATGGATGGCAAGCGGCGGACTCCCTATAATTCCCTTTTTGGCAGGTTTCCGCTTTTCCTATTTAGCGCACTTCCTGCTTATACACCTTTGGTGAGTTTGTTTGTTGTTCCTGCAAATGGTTTTCTTTTGCTCACTATTCAGCCTGTAATTCGGTTCTAGGAAGCTTCGGTCGGTATTAAGAGTAAGCCCATTTGTAAAGTATCCTAGAGAGTCGAACCACCCGCCTAACCGCATGTTTCCCTTTTCACCTTATCTTGCAGATTCGAGGGACCCCGCCTCCCAGGAGAACACAAATATCGACAACCAAGAGTAGAACGAAGACACGTAAAGTTGGGTTGTTTTGATCGATCTTCCGTCTTCCCTGTACTTCTTCTTCCTGTGTGACGACTGATTCTCCTGGTGCCCCTTGTTGCCCAGCTGTTATTTTGACCCATATGTCCGCTTTGCATCCCTGGATTATTTTAATATAATTGTTCATCACGTTGATACTGCATTCTCCTTTGAGATAACTTTGCCTGACTGTGAACCTTGTGTGATTCCTGTGCTTGCTTCATGGAATAGACCGTACCGAAGTTTATGTGATTATCATTACCCTGCGTAACCAATTCCATTGCAGGGCCTTGCGGGATTATCTACTCCTCCACAATTGTGTTGCTTATTCCCGGACTAACTGACTACGGAATATTACACATTGTCCTTCCCACTGCGAAAGCTTGTATTCGGGCAGCTGCGAGTTAAAGGGAAAGAGGATATTTTGAGGATGGGTCTGTGGGAGGTCAACTAGTCAGAAGAAACAGCAAGGAGCATGAGATTTACCACAGCCTTCTGTAAAAGTTCACTATCTCTTTGTCATCCCTTTATGGACCATGAGGGCAACCCTGTGTGAATGGGATCGTTTGGTGCCAGTCCCTTCACCAGTTTTGTTCTTGGACTGGATTTTCTGTATTTGTGAACTACAGTCCGTAAACAACGATGAGTAATTAAACCTCATTGTTGGTTCCAGAACCGGTTTCTTATGTTTTCACACCAGCCATGAGGAGCCACAAGGGTTAGGTAATTCGGGGAGATGAGGTTTCCTAGGAGGGTTTTGCCCTATGGGCAGGGATCTGGTCATTAGGAAAACGGATCCATAATATCGCCATCCCTGGGCAAGTTTCTTCAGTTGTCAACTTTTTGGATGTGTCTAAGGTATCTTGCTTGGATATCTTAATCGCTTTCAAGGCGGTCTTCGTTGATTGGAGCTCATTCCGGATGAACAACCTAAGCTCCAAGAGCTGTTGTTGAAGCCGTAAGATATGAGACCTCATTGCTTCTACCTCCTCCGCTTTTGACTTTGCTGCACATCCTCTTGCAAATGGGGAGTTTACGATTATGGTGTCGTTATAACAGTCAAAAAGACTAAAACTTCTTTCCAGTTACCTTGCATTTCCTTATCTTTCTTCACTATTCTATCGTACATTCTTTCTGACAGTGGTTTTCTTGTCGGTAAATTTTCTATTCTGAACCTTCTATTTTACCTATTTACGATGAAGCACATCTATTGGATACACGCTTCAAGTGCTTTTTGCCTATATTTAAATGGAATGTAGTACATTTTCTTGTTTTATTGCGACCAAAGTTTTGATTGGATACTCTTTGTTGAACTAACCTTTGCTTTTGGTTGTATTGAACTCCTTTTGGCTGTAACGCCCAAGATTATCTTGCTTAGGCTGCTGAAGAATGCAAAATTTTTCTGTTGATCCAGAATTATCTGAAAGGTAGTTCAAATCACTAATTTTCTTATTAACTTTTTATAACCTCAGATATTTTATGTGAATATTTGTTACATTTTGGCTGGATAGTGAATCAGGCTCACTGTCAGACGTATGACTGCCTTATGTATTTTTTGAATAATGCCAAAAAGTACAAAAAGGTATTTTCGGATCGACTTGGTTCTCGAAAATTTGGGCTACGCGTTGCTCTGAGGTTTAGGTGTTGCTATCCAGAACGAGCGAAGGGTCATTTGATGGAACGCATACAGACGAACTTTTTTCGTTTCGCTCGGACCGGGACAATCGCGTTTTGGTCGTTACCGCCGTTTAGACAAATTCTACCGGTGTCAGTCTTTATGTCAAAGGGACTATGCTGTACGGGGAGAGTACTCTTATCCAAATTTTTAGAGATAAGTTGACTATGAAACAGAGTACATGACATGAGATAAGGAGATATAATTTGCAGTTCAAAATGGAATAGAATTGTCGGAAAATACGAAAATTTAGAGTAAACTTTCTAGATGCGTTAAATGCAAGAAACTTAGATTTCTTAGTTCGCTTTTACGGAGTGATAAAAGCTAATGTGTAAAGATGCAAACGAACGAGTGACATACCGTAACCGAAATGTAGTGGTCGATATATAGGAACTCGGACCGAAAAGAGTCGCAACAGCAGTCTTTTCGACATATTCATTGGCGACTGGGATCTGATGATAAGCTCGTACCAGTTTGATTTTGAAAAAAATAGTCCAGCTATGATGTGATGCCAAAAGGTCCAAATAATCCAAATCACTCCCGGATCGATTGAAGCCCCCAACCCAATGAACCTGTCTCCAGAAGCGAGTTGTATTGCAGCATAGAGTCAAACATGTCCGTTTACAGATGCATTATTCTGGCTGTATTCCTTCCTTTCTATTCCTGTCATCATACCTCCACCATCAGGCAGCATTTGTTACACAGACCGCCTCTCCGTATTTCCCCGCACTGTTGCCGTACATCCAACCCTTCCGAGATCAGCTTCACTATTACTTTCAGTTCTAGTGACGTGCATTTTTAATGCATCCTCCATTCTCCATAAATTTGTCGGTGACCTTGCCCGGTTTGTGTTCCTTCCGCACTGTGTTTTCGTTCTGATCCGCACCATTTTTATTGTCTACCTATGTACTAACACTGTTATTGGACGTATGTTCGCTCTGAACATTTGACCATGCCTTGTGCATGTCTCACGGGCTTCGTGAAACATACATCTATTATTATTATTAGTAGTAGTAGTAAATGTGAGATGGGACAACTATCGAAACGAATCATTGCTTTAAGTGACCGATAGTCACCACATTAAATCCAGTTAAACTGTCATTTTTGAGAACCGTGGACTGTGAGAAGGACGTACAATACCTCTTAAAAGTAAAGTATCTAACTCACGCTAAGCAAAAGCAAATTTTTCCGGTGCCATTCGGTAAGATTGTGTTGTGACTGATGGGCCCGTGATGACTACGTAGTTTGCAACACGATCAGTCACTATTGTTAGATCCTCGATCGGTTTAGTCAACTAGGGAAATTGGACTATCTATGTCTGGAACTACACGTGTATATCAGGTATTCAACCCGTGATTTGGTAAACGTCTGTGCGGGCTTTGAGACCCGTGGATTTGATATTTGACGCTGGGTTGATCGACTACAGTCTACGTAAATAGACAAGCAATTTATAGTACTGCAAAAAATTAATACCCAGTATTCCAATAAGGACGTTCGGAAGAATGAACTCCCATGGATATCTTCGTTGCCCTCCCAGGTTGACCGTGAGTTGTCTTGTTCCAAAGATAGGAATGAAAGTGCCATTTGCAGCGCATAGCCGAAACGTCAAAGCCCGAGGCTTGATGCTACCAATAGGAAAGACTGAAACTTCAGCTGCCGTATCCACGAGAACCCAGCGTTCGTGTGATGGTCGCGAACGAAAAACAGACGGCCAACCTGGTGAGACGGGCCGGCGAATACGGCCGCTTTTATTCCCCGGCTTACCATTTTCCCGTTGCTCAAGTGCACGGTTTCCTGTAACTGCTAGCTCTTGTTCCATAGCTACGATGGAACCAGCCGTAATATCCGGTAGGGTCATTCGGGGCTTTGGGTGGTTTGCGCTGTGGTGGATTCTGGGCCTTGGGTTGCTTTTGGAGAACGTGGGCAGGCTGTGCTACCCGTTCGGGCCTAAGCTTAAACCTATTGGGGTTTACATTAGGGACCGGAACTCTGTCCTTGAAGGACAAGCGGTGGTGTATGCATTGTGATCGTGGCTGTGAAGGCCGTACCGCATACCTATTCGTATTCCCGTATTCCTCGTGTCAACGAGGGCAGTATCCTCACTGCGCACATGTGCAACAATTTCGTCGGCAATCGTCGCAGCATCCTCCAGCAACGTTGGTACCGTCGGCTGGACATGAAGTGGTAACGACTGGAGCCACAGCTCTCTGACGATGTTACAGTGAGTGTTCGCTGGGCCTGCTAACGCGCGCAGACGTGACAGTTACCTGCTTGGTGTCGTGTCACCATTTGGGTGATGAGCCAGCGACTGGCGCAACCGTTCATCTTTACGGGGGTGAAGAACTGAAGGATTGCGTTCTTCAGAACGTCGTACGTGTTATCCACCGGTGGCTCAAGGACGATATCCCTAATGGCGGAAATTCGGTCGCCAAGAATCGCCTCGACCGCGTAAACGTACTCGCAGCGCCGACTGCGCACGTTATAAACCATACACTGAGTTTCTAACGCAGCGAAAGACACATCAGGGTCGTGCGGGATGAAAGCTACCGGCCTAAAACCAATAGAGGATAGGTCCAGTTCCCTGTCGCACACTGGTTTTCGTTCGTCGCCATAGTACAAATGCGATGCAAAATAATGTTGCGCAAACGAAAATGAAACCCGGAGAAATATAGCACAAACCAAACTGGATTTGATTCACCAAGTCGACGTTACGCGGCTTACCAATGAAACTAACGACGCTGACAGCCTGCCGATAAATGTTCTTTCGTATCTCTAATAGTGCGCGACCTCCTAGTGTCTCGTTGTCCGAGGTAGACAGAAACACTCGTGGGAGTCGTAAACGTTTATTGGCGTATCGTTGTACTAGATAGTACCGAATAAGTGCCGGTGTGACGACTAAACACGCGTTGCATGGGTTTCTACAGGACCCAGCTTGTATATGCACCTGAGCGGAAAACCATGCTCAGTAAAATAAGCAGAAGTAGTTTTGAAGTCTTGAAGTGACTCTCGAGTTAAAGACTGCCGCTTATGGTTTTGGATCCAAAGAGTTAGAGTTAATTATGAAAAAGATATGAATAAGAAAACATCCTCGTAGATTGTTATTTTTCTTCGTACAATCATCATCACTATAAGGCGGCACCTCACATTCTGCCTTTTAGACAAAACCTATTGACTCGCTGTGTCAGATGCCACAAAATCAGCCAACAACACATCAGTGTGGACGCACGATTGACCTGGTTTGTAGGAAAAATCCTGAGCGCACTAAACACCGGGAAGGCTGCCGTTCCAGACGGTATACATCCATCAATATTGAAACCCATCGCAGAGATAGTTGCTGAACCGTTAGCTCGGCTTTTCAACCAGTCGATCACTACAGCAAAGTTACCATCAAACTGGAAACAGGCCAAAGTCATCCCGATCCACAAGGGAGGTACCAAGGAAGAGACCTCAAACTACCGCCCAGTAAGTCTTCTTTCCGTACCACTCAAGGTCCTGGAGAATGTACTTCGGGGTCGGCTTCTCTCCCATGTAGCAAAACATGGTTTACTTGCTGTGTGCCAGCATGGATTCCTTGATAAAGTCACAAGCAGAATTTATCAGGGTGAGACAACTGAGGTGTGTTACATGAACTCCCAAAAGACCTTCGACTCGGTTATCCACCGTTACTTCCTAGCTAAGATGAGAGCTCTCAAAATAAACGAGGGGATCCTACGATGGACTGCTGCCTATTTAAGTAACCGATCCTTTTACGTTAAGGTGGATGAAGAGAGATCTAGGCAAGCAGGCGTCTCCAGCGGGGTGCCACAGGGTTCAGTTCTGGGACCGCTTCTGTTCCTTCTCTACGTTAACGACATGGCTCGCGATCTTGCATCTCCAACGTTCATCTTTGCAGATGATCTCAAACTAGTTTGGAGCAACTGCGCTACGCCAACTCAAGTTATTGCTTGTTATCGCGAATTAGCTATTTTTATCTCAATAAGGACAAATGGCTTATATTTGAATAAAGGACATAGTAAGATGCCAGCAACAATTAGTTTGCCATCTAAAACTCGCCGGCTGCCAAAAGCTAGACCATCTCTTCCTGTTCCTTGCTCAGTATCCATGTCTGACATATTCGTGGAAACAAGTGAGAAGTGCAGAAAGATTGAAAGTGACCTGGAGTGCATATCTTCTAGAATGACTTCTCTCGACATACTAGTAGCTTCACTTACCCCTCTCTACCAGTTCTTTGACCCCTCAATTCCTAATACTGAAGAAAGTTTGCTACAGGTAGGGAACTTCATCGATTCAATTTCCACAGAGGTCACACGTCGCATTAAAAATGCACGAAATGTCATAGTATTCAATGTACCGGACAGACTCCCGCTGGATTCAGTAAAATCTACCATCCTGTCGGCTTGTAAAATACTCTCGGTGAAATGCCGATGCATTCGACTGCTTAAGCGGTCCCAGATAACGACATGCCCGTTGCTATTCAGCTTCCAAGATCCATCCTATACACAAGAGTTCATCCGAAGTCAGGCCACGATTGCAGTGAACACTCGATTCAAAAACGCTCGGGTGGCCCCCGACAAAACGCTTCTATAAAGAGAGGTGTTGCGAAGTGCACTCAAAAAGACCACACCCAGAAACCCGGCAATTCCAACTTCACCCTTTCGCGAATCACGTAACACCACTCCTGCAGTCACCACAGGCAGTAGCCAAATCATACCTCCATTAACAAATGTAGACCTGGACGCTTATTCGCCTCCCACTCCTAGACGTCCACCGAATAAGAGACCGAACTTGTCCTCTGATGGAAGTCGCTCATCCCACCGGAAAGTGGCTTCTACTTTGAGAACTCATCATGAAAGCCCCGCACACCAGCAAATTAAGAAAGCATTGAGTTTACCCTCCCATTTACATATAACGTGACCTAATATGCCTAAGCAACATGCTTCTCGAACTGTTTTCACTCAATCCACTCCGTGCTCGTCTACGGCAATAGCTAACCAAATAGCTATGCACACTTTCTTAACCGATTATTTTCAGTACACACAACTAGCTTCAAAGCAGGTTCCGTGGAACACAATGCTGCCCGGTACATACTTTCACACGTATTGTGACCCAATATTTCGTACTCGACTTGCTTCTCGAAATATTTTCCCTGTATCCCCTCCGTTCTGGTCTGTGTCACAAGCTAACCAGGTAGCTGTGTACACTTTCTTAACCCATTATTACCAGTACACGCAACCAGCTTCAAAGCTGGATTCGTGGAACACAATTCTGCCCGGTACATACTTTTACAAGCACTGTGACAGATTATTCCGTAATTGTCTTGTTTCTCAATTCTTTTTCACTGTATCCCCTCCGTTCTGGTCTGTGGCACAAGCTAAATAGGTGGCATATGTTGAGAACTCAGCAGTTTTCTCATTTGGAAGCATTTCTCAAAAAGTAGATTGGTCGAGCCACATTTCGGTTTAGA
>UZAN01052239.1:0-11522 GCA_900618425.1 Echinostoma caproni
GCTACAAAAACAACAATCAACACCGTTGTTTACAAAACTGTCATATATATATATATATATTCCAGCATCCCTACACATTGGTAGTGCTTATTTCTTGGGACCAACGTCGAAGGATTGCAGCACCAATTGAAGGTAATGCCAGAGCTAACTTCTCCATATCCCTGAGTTAGATCATGGTTTGTTCAGCCATAACCAGAATGTGCAAAGAAACCACTCAGAGTTAGGCTATAGTCAGGCATACGCAAAACGTGGCAATGTCACCGGAGGCGGTGTGGCCGACTGCACACGCAAACCACTACGAAATCGAATCGCTTCGTGAATTACGTAACAAAAAGGAAAATGAGACGGTGAGAGTAATCACTTACTCGGAGTTGGTTCAAATTCAGACCGAGGACTTCCAAATTTTCCAAATGACGGATTTCTGGGGGCAGAGCGGTCAGTTGGTTTGTGCCTAAATCGAGTTCAACTATGGCTTTCCATTGGTGAAGATCTAGAATTTTTAAAAACGATCAAATGGTTAGTCCACCAACAGACAAAGAACAGTAAAAATAAGTAAAGTTTATCTCACGGAAATAGAAACAGGAACGATTGGCACACAAAGTAAATATGGCAAAGTTGACAAAAGTAGGAAGATTAAAACTTATAAAAGAAAAACAAAACATGTGGGACCGTGTTTGTGAACTTGCATCGAATAAAACAAGAACATATATACTTCATACAACTGCTAAACCTGCAGCTCAGGAATTCGGTTTCACAGTTAAGCCCCGGTGGAGACACAGAAGACAATCGTAAAATCTCCCTGTTCAAGTCGGTAGCAGGAAGGTTAATAGTTCAAGTGGCGGTGGTGGCGTAGTGGTTTAGTCGCTGTCATCGGCGTGCTTTGGACCATGTGGTTCTTGCTGTAGCCTGGTTTTATACCACGCCTGACCTAACGGGGCCTTATGTGGTTCGCCACTCCAAGTCTCGGGGATCAGGTTGCCTGTCTTCGTGACTATAGGGTCCGTCCCGTCTGCTGTTCAACACACAGTGGTGTGTAATAAAAAAAATTAATGAAGTGGACCAGGCTTGGAAGTTAAAGGTGCATATCGCCGCTCTCTTTCTCCCTCGGAGCAATAGAAAGCTCTTAATTTGAGTCCTATACGGTCCTCCAATAGAAGTCGTGGGGATAGTTCCCAGAATCGAGCAGTAGATCCCTGCTCTAATGAGGTTCAACACAAAGTCCATCTAGTGTACAAGCTTTTGATATCAATTCCCCAGCCATATAAACTATGCTCAGTTTCCTTCTATTCAAAACCAGTAGGTCGAGGTCTATTTGAGACATGCGTTGTGCCTATTTGTACCAGAGCAGTCAGTGGAGAGAGAGAGCAACTGAGTGTCTGTCGACAACGAAGTACCTAGATTTAATCTCAGTAGCAAAATTAGGAAATGGACAAGCTGAATTGATAAATGTTGCACGGGAGAGCAAGAGCGGCATCGAAAAAATCTGAACACTTACCACTGGGTACCAGACTGGCCACCGCATTGTCGTTGAGGTTTAATCGGGTCAATTTTGGTGCTCGAGAGAATATGGATGGCGGAATGTGCACGATACGATTGTGCTCGAGGTTGAGGGACTATCGCGAGAATTGAAATAAACAAACAGAACAGAGAAGACACAAAATTTAAAATGAATTCACAAAACTAGTGTTTCCAACACCTTGGAAACAATTCGAAAAAACACCGGTGCTTGTTTATCTATCAAAACTACTGATACCAGGTGACGCATAACGAAAATAATAATAATAACGAGAATGGAACCGGGAGTAGTGAAAGATAAAAAACTTGTAATTCTGAACTCAGGACGAAAAATAATATAGACAAACGAACAGATAGTCAATTCAGACCCAGAATTAGCACTAGAATCCTCAACATCGTCACCGTAAAGCGAAACAGTAAACTGGACTNTGCTGCCAAGCTCACAAGATGTACAAGCCAGAAACCAATGTATATGATGGATGGTGAGTGGGCCTAGCTGCTGAGGGCAAGAACCAACTAAGTAAGCGTGAACAAGAACAGATCTTACATTCTAACTGTGCATACCTGCTTGGAGAGGATAGATAGATAGATAGATTGGAGTCTAGAAGTTTTATAGGAGTTTTGTACAAGAGAAGTTCCGAATGTCACTCGGCTTTGCTTTAAGGGTACACCGCTAATTTCTGCACCACCTAGGCGATGTTTGGTTGCCAATGGCTGACTGCGAGCTCATTTGGCATTCAGGTATTTATGTATCTCTGCTGGCCGTCGAATCCGAAAAACCTTAGCCTCTCACCGGGGGAGCATGCTATGAGCCTCTTCGCCGATGTCTTACGCCTCGGATACTCCCAACCTAAATCATCCAGCATGTCGAGTGGTTTAAAGGGGCGGCCACTTATACATACCTCAGCTTCTTGTAGTCACAGGTGGGAGCTGGGTAAGTGATGGATACCGAAGAGGTGGAGAATGCTCCAGGGACATAACTATCGGACAAAGTTCAAGTCTTGACAAAATGTTGAAAATTAGTTCTCGTAGCTCGGGTGAACTGAATTCCATTTCGGTGAACAGGCGAAATGGAATTCAGTTCAAGTCTTCTGCTGCGCTACGGCATAGTAAACAGTGGTAACAGAGATCTGGGTGGGTTCAAGCACCACTGAGAATGGAAAGAGGGATATGAAGGAAAGACTGACTTCAAAAAGTTGAAATTCACATTGAAGAAGGGACTCACATAGCACCGTTTGAATTGATCCGGTCCCCCCGGGGGAAAGTTAACAAACCCGTTCCGGGATAAAGTAATCGAATTTAGTTCCGGTAGGGAAACCAGAACGTTTTCCTAGATGAAAACGCGTAGAAATGGATGGGGATAAAGTTGGTACGACTGGCTGGTCATTCACATATATATATATATATATATATATATATCACATATGTCTGGTGCCAGACTGTGCCAAACAAATCGTGGTACAATAATCTTTATAAAAAGAAAAGCGCTTCACGATTTGCAAGTGGACCCAATACTGCCAGGTTGCCCAGGCCAAGGCAGGTGAATTTTCTTGGGGAACCCACAACCGGAGCCTTTGGCTAACCAAAGCCTAACCCGCAAGGTAGCGGGGCGGTGTGCGAAAACCGCACATTCATCCGCTATAAAAACACTAGTTACAGTAAATCAAATTTTGTACAACTGTCATACTCGTCAAAATGATCCATGGAGCTCATATCCACGCGGATACGGGCACTGTCGGTAGGGTTAAAAATATTTTGGGCGGTACGCATGTCACGTGCGTATCTTTGATACAAACTCTTTATTGTGTAGCCAGTAGCAGAATTGTTTTTACTGGATTCCGTAACTTTTTAGCTATGCAATCTTGGGAGCATTCAACGGTATACATGAGCTTATGACAGACAATAAAGAACCGACGGCGACTAGACCGGAGTCAAACCAACGATGACGACGGCGCGAACGATATCTACTGGGCTCAAGTCATTTCCTACGAATGACAGAGCCGCAGAGGGCGACTCAGTCGAACGAGTCAGCACAAGTCCAGCTAACACTTCACATCAAGTTGACTATTTGGGGGCCGAAAATACATCTCTCTGTGTATAAAACACTTCCTCGAGTTGATGGAATTTGACTAGTAGCTTAAGAGATTGGTTCAGTTTATCAACGGAAACTGTAAATGTTGTAAAGTGTAGCATGCCCATGAGGTGATAGGCAATTAGGGGGTGCGCGTGCTGTGGGTGAACCAGGTTTTGAACATCAACCAACTGAAACTGTCTATAAATTCCCGATCACTTAACACGATAGCCACCTGGTGGATTTCGGTGTGGGAGTTTACAGTACAGTTAGAAGCAGCAACCGAGTCAGCGAAAATGACGACGATGATGATGATGAGAGACAGTCAAAGATGAATAGACAAAGAAACATATTATGGGACTAACCGGAAGGGTGGTGAGCTGATTATTTTCCACATTGAACTCCGTCAAACGTGTACAGTTCGCCAAGCTGGCTGGGACTTCAGTTAGTTGATTGTACCTTGACATAGCAAAAAGGGGTGATCGGAAGGGCGATTGATGGTTCAAGACCTGGTCACAATTGAGTTCTGATTTTATTACACTCGTCCATCCAGGAACATGCATATTGATTATAAACCAAAAGACATGAGAATGAATAAGGCTGTTCGTATTGAATGTTCAAGATAGGATTGGATCCAACCCGCGTATGATAACTTGCAAGAATGAAAGAAAAGCTCGAAAAATTCGAAAATTCAGCTAAAAGACAAGAAGACAAACTATTTCCGTTCGCTCCACCTCACCATGTAGGTACTTCGGAGGAATCTCGAGACCAACGTATTGCTCATACCCATCTTTAGACGGACAACTGTGCGGTTTCATTCTTGTTTTGCTCGTTTTGTTCAGAGCAAAAAGATATTCCGATACAGTGGATCGTGAAAGAAACAACAAAGAAATCTCATTTGACAGACCTGAAGCATATTCCAGGAGTACTTCGTATGAATCAAACATCTGTCCTTTGAACGGGACTTACACATTCAGTATCGAATACATCCTATCACCCAATCGAGGCGATCACCATGAATGAGCCTCGTCATATATGATTAGAAATCAGACTTAACCAATTCCCCTGGATGTGCTAGCTGTGGTTGGCTTGTTACAATCCTGGTGTTTAGCATCTGGATCGTTTATTTTATTGAAACCACCATTACGAAGAGCAGTGAGTTGAACTTCTCACAAACATACCGACTCTCAACGAATAGATTCCCAGTGTGGTGTGAAAATTGAAAGTGTACTCTTGAGTATCTCGGCGAGAACTACAAATTCGGTCTGTTAAGTGTCCTGAAGATGTTTTTTTAACACCGGATTCGGTTGCCAAAGAGCATTGCCCATATGACTGGTCTAAGTTCTCACATAAGCATATGACCTGCATTGCGACTTTTGCCGTCCGCCGGGTTATGTTTATCCGGTACCCACACACCAAGTATTATTTTATTTTGGTGCCTTCCTTTATGCATACTCAAATCAACTTTCCAGTGGTCATAAACAAGTGACTGCTTAGAAAAATGCATTTTGACAAATTTGGGACAACGAAAATTGATTACGCTACCAAACGCTTATCTGGAGTAAGCGAGTATCAACCGGTGCAATCGAATGGTACCGTGACCAAATGCAGTAACACTCAATTTGAATGTAGCTGGCGACTTTCTTAGAAAAACTATCGTCTTATATATTATAAACTGAAATTCCTATTGAACGTAAGTTATGCTTCATTTCTGAGTACGATTAAATATTCCACTGTCAGGCTCAATCTGTTATGTGACAATATTTACGGCCAAATTCACAGCAACCGATTTAAGCTTCTTCATTTATTTTTGGCAAAATTCACTCATTTAGAACGGGTACACCCAGTAGTGTACAATCACATTCACGCATCTAAGCCCAGCGACCAAGACTGAATTAGGTAAGTTTCGTCCTCTAGCACGCGCTGGTGTTCTAAAATCTCCCCGCATTACATTAGGCACTACTCTTCATGAAGATGAGCGGTTTTCGTGTACAGATGACTCCTTACTACCCCGTTGATGCGGTGCTACGCATGCAAAATTCGGTTGATAGTAGAGAGGTATTTCCCGGGTTTTTTAGAGCAGCATTGTATCAGATGACTGAAACCATACTGAAAGAAATTGGTGTTAGCCATTTACATATGCTTTCATCGAGAGGGTGATTCGCTAAGTGTACCGGTGAGTACTAGGGTTTGTTCCTGAAAAAAATCGTAATTAATACGGGGCACTACAACCTCCACACACTCAAACTTTTCTTCACGAGTTAACATCCATATACGAAATAATTTTAGAGTATGCCGATGGCGCCGGGACCTCATTTGTAAATGTTCACTTCCATCTCCGATTCCTGTTGCTTCCCCTTTCCATTTCTGCAGTAACTTAACCATTTTGTTTATTGCTAATTGTGCTCAAGGATAAGTGTTTTATCTTCAGTACAACATTCTTCAAATATATTTTCATACTTGATTCATTCTTATTGCTTGAACGAGAAAATATGGTGGGTGTTTGAAAAGTGAGTTTAACCGGACGATTGAGACAACACAGCAGTCTTCAATTATGTCACACTCTACAGTCGCTGTTTGTGTTCCAGAGTTTGAAGGCTATATGGAGGTGAGATGATGAACCAATCAATGTACAGAAAAGAGAACAGATATGAGACAAATCCTGCTCTTCATCAAACCACCGTTTCTTATCGCGTTGAGATATAAATAAACGATGTATTGAATTAACTGGGGGAAGATGTTTGGTGCGCATGGTGAACTTGAGATTGATGATCACGTTGCGTTGTACGATTAGAATTAACATGTTCGAAGAACCAACTGCGGTCAATGCTTCCATGATATGATGTAAGAACTAGAAATTAATGAAAGCAGCCAAGGTGGAGGAATATAAGACGGTGAAAATATGAAAACTTACTTCAGAGCTAACCGACATAAATTGACTAAGTTTCCGATACTGTCCGGGAGCCTGGTCAGTTTATTGTGTTGCAGATATAAATCTCGGAGGGAAGTACAATTACCGATGCCTGAAATGAAAGCAATCTCAAATTTACAAAGTGCCTTTAAATGAAGGGGAGGATCAAGTTTAGGCAGGAATTCGTTTGATCAAAGAGAAAACCACCACAATATAATTAGTAAAACCTTCCTGGACGAACTGTTTTATTGATCTTTTTTGATGTTACAACTACCCCCTCCACTTCGCTTCACCCGCTGCCTTGCTGCTAAGTTCTTGTCAGAACTAAAGACTTCGGTTGAGTACCCTAATTGTTCTATTGCTTAGTGGCTGGACACTAGCAGTACCCGCCCATCAAACCCCATTGCATATGCATTGCGAGTTTGGCAGCGACCAGTGAAGTTCGCTTCTCTGTATTTCGCTGTACGATGATGATGATGATGCTTTGTTACCTTTATGTATGATATGAAAGTCAGCAGAAAAGTTAAGAATGACAAAATACAACGCTGGCAAATCGAGCTTTCCCAATTCTCCTACTATGCGATATACCGTCTAGGTTAGGAGAATCCTGCAGCCAATACGAGCGCAAGATTCACTCAATCGATGAACTAAAGCGACTTCACGACAGCCGGTGCCACCCCGGTGTCACACGTTTGTACCATTTTGTCCGCACAAAAAACCTGCTCTTTTCTCTCGATAATATCAAGGCAATAACTCAGGAATGTTCTATTTGTTCACGCCTTAGACCCCAATTTTAGACCATGTAATAATAAATGTAAATGTAGATATCTTTTTGCTTCCTTTTTTATTTATTGAATATAGCAATGTACAATCAACATTCAGGAAGGGGGGCCGCCGCCATACAAAGGCTGCCTGGGAAGACGGGCGGTGATAGAGCGGTTCGAACCCGGGACTTATGGGTCACAAGTTGGTGACCTAACCACTTGGCCACCACCGCCCGAAAAGGGATGGTCCGAAGATCTCCCCACTGGCAAAAACTGCACGCGCGAGCGAGCCCGATTAGGGATCGTCGCAGGCTTCAACCCGCCAGAGTGCAAGGGCGAGCCTCCACTTGGGACCAGGGCGTCCGTGATCATCCTGGTCCCGATGGTATTGACGGCAAAAGCCGGACCCGTAATTATAACTATTCCGAAAACGCATGGATAACTTGCATTATTCCAAAGTTGGCTGTCTGATATCAGAGATACTCTATTTTATAAATAATGTCCAATGTCATAACAAAGCGGAAGTACTCTCGAAAGTAAAATAAATATCGTTGCCTCTAAACTGATTTTAACTGTTACACCCAATGGATCAGGGTGTGATTCGGTCTGCCCCATGGTCGTTCCGGAAATATGTAATGGAATACGTTTTATCTTTAGTAGAGGATGAGCAATCCAACACAAGCCGAAATTGATGTTTTCATGGCCATGCATCTGGTCAAAAAAGCTTGCATGTCGGCTCTTCATAAAAGCCAGATTCAAACTCACATTGAAACAGCCAAGGATTTAGTCATTCAAGGATAGATGCTATCTAATCAAAGATTTTGCCCATTGTCTGTTAATGAGCACCTTTTGAAGAAATAGCCTGTTTGGAGTTTGTCGGTGAAAAAGTACGCTATTTAGAGCCAACTTGTAACGAGCAAATCTAAGCGTCCCCAAAAAGATGGATATGAAGCTGTGAATGCACCAAAAGTTACCTCAGTCAGAGAAGTGCAGAAATTACCAGATCAATTTAAGTTGTTTGTCTTGGCAAATGCTCGAATTTTGGGTCGATTATTGGAGTGTACGAATGGCCCGAACAGTGCATTTGTTTGTTTGTTTTTTATTACATACTTTGGTGTGATGAAAAGCAAACGGAGTAAATTCCATAGTCACGAAGATCTGCAGTTAAATGATGGAAACCGGTAACCTAAGCCCCGGGACTTGAAGTGGTGAACCACATAAGTCCCCGAAAGGTTAGGTGCGGTATTGAACCGTTGATATCCAATGGAGAGTCAAACTAAGACAAACGACGATTTATTATTTGCCGCCGATATTTTTTGTACTTTACACAGGTTTTTCTAGAAAGCTGTGGGGGACATTCGAATGTCTTTATCCAGGTTTTGTGATCACCTTTTTGGCAGTGGTCAACAAAGCCACGATGATCTTTACTGCCATAAGATTATCCCCATTGATGTGAGTCAAATTCTGTTGATCTATGGAGGCTGTCGCACTAACACAACTGTGCAAACGGGTGCACGATAATAGCGGTTGACCTAACTGGGAAACAGGGGAGGGGTGTCAGTAGGATCTTCAATCGATTGATAACCACCGTCGCACTGATGCGCCTGTGGGAATGGAATAACGATAATCACAGTCTTCCTTGCAAGCGCACTGACGAAATCGGACATATCACTTGCCAAAGGTCATTGTAACAGTTATGACCTGAATCCAGCAAGTCCCTTACTGTTTGAGCGATGCACTCCTAATTCCTGAATTAAGTCACCTATTGAGTTCAATCTGTCCATAAGGTAATGACGAACAACGGCGGCACTGGTGTCGACTAACGCTGGCCATAAACGAACGTACCGACCGATCTCAGTAGGCAAAAGAAAAAACAAAACCAACGAAAGAATGGGTCTCCACTGATAATATGGCGCACAGTTTTCAACAGAAAAGCATGAGTAGATTGCACAGCGAACGCTGGGAGTTTGGAATACGGAAAAATCAATGGACTACATATACCCAATAGTAGATATTTCACTTGTCCAAGGTGAGCCTCACGAGCACCAGCACCACCACCCAAATTTGGTGGGATGCAGCTTTGCTGTCGTTCGGTTCAATACCACGCCTGATCTAGTGGTATGTTTCGTCACTACAAGTCCCGGTGTTTAGGTTGCCGGTCCTCATGACTACGGGGTTTACCCTGTGCCAGCTGTTCATCTCACTAAAGTGTGTAATAAAACATAAATAGTTTTCCAAACGAATTAAAAATTAAACCACATATGTACAACCTGGAATGAATTGTCAACTGTACTTTATTTTTGTGACGCCGCTGAAATTAAAACCTTTGTGGATCATGGTAGACGCCATGTAATCAATTCGATCATTATCCTTATATTCCAATCCAATGGGGTTTTATTGAGAATTGAAGTTCGGTAATTGAGTTTACAAAATTTCCCAAACGAAAGTAGTTTGGGGATAAATAGAAAGTTGAAAGTGAAAACGACTGAACACCGAGGATACTGTTCTAGTTCTTAGCTGAGGGTATTATATGAGGTTTCGATCTTTTCAATGCATAAAGACTGGGAGACTGTATATTTTAAATTCAACTTTGAATGAATAATAGGTAACTATAAGTAGTAGGAACAAGTAACGGAAGTAACGTGGTTTCCATCGTTCCTATTTATTTTGTCGCAAATCTCCCAAGCGATTTTTCGTACTACTTAAAATTGTGTACTACTGACTAACGTGCTATATCGCATCTTTTGGAATTTGCTCACTATTTCGAATTGCTGAGGGGTGCAGTACAGCAGAAAACTGAACCAAACCCGGGTTCGGGCTTAGAAAACAACGAACGGGCCTCAACAGGACAGACGTATCAATACTGAAACAGCATCTCGATACAATTGTGCAAAACTCGATACAGGATCGTCAGTCTAGGCTGTCCACCTTTAGTGTTTTCGGTTTCAAAGGAAACAATCGATTTTCACAAATGTCAGACGCCAAGTGGTGTACAGAGATGAAATACAGGACATTGCGGACTCACTCTCTGGAAGGGATGTGATCTTGTTACAGGACAGATCGAGAGCGACTAGTTTGGTAAGGCCACCAATCGAGGGAGGGATACCGTTCAGAATGGAGTTCCATTTGATCATAAGGACAGTGAGATTCTGAGGGAAGATTATATGGATTCGCAGTGAGATATAAGATTTATATGAAATACAAAAATGTAAAAGTTCACAAGGAAAAAGTAGACATCATGAAAACTTACTCGAAGATTTTTTATGCCTTCTATACTGGTCAGCTTATTGACTGACAGTAACAACTGGTCCAAGTTTTGTAAATTCCAAATGGGTTCTGGAAGATCTCCTTCCAATCGATTTTTTCGTAAATCCAATTGCTCCAGATTTTGCAATTTGGCAAATTCTTCGGGTATACCTCGAGCCGTCAATTGATTCTGTTGCAGCAATAATCGACGCAGATTTGTCAGGTGTCCAATACTGGATGGTAAACTGGACAACTTGTTTTCATAGAGGAAAAGATCACTGATAGAGTGAAACTCTTTTAGTGCACCACCGGGAATTTGAAACAGGCCTTTGCATGACAGGTCCAGATACTTCTCACGGGACTCTCTGCACTCAGCTAGTTCTTTACTTACATCCTGAATCAATCCAAAGGGGAGAGAATAAGAACCACGTGGATTTGTGAAATACTCGTTGATTATGTGTAAGCAAAGTGTATAAATACAGACTGGTGCGTCAGTGCATGGAGCACAAACACGGGGTGTTTCGTGAGCGTTATATTTACTTTTCATACAATATTTTTAGAATATAAAAGTATAAAGGCATCCCAAATTCTTCTTCATTGAAGAAAATTGGTTACCTGGACCCTGGGCCTTGGAGTGACACACCAAAAATCCTGAATAAAATAGGCGAGGTGTTGAGCCGAAAGACGGGATAATTGCCTACAATTGGGCGGTGGTGGTCAAAGTGGTCACCAAGTTGTGACCCGGAAGTCCCAGGTTCGAACCGCTCTATCGTAGCCCGTCTTTCCTATTTATGTATTTCCTCAGGCAGCCTTTGTATGGCCGCAGCCCCCTTCCTGAAAGTTGATTGTACATTTGTATAACCAATAATTTAAAAAGACATTTAATATTTTTAATAAAAAATTAAAGCTGGATAGTGATGGTAAAGTGTCTACTAGTGGTACAGCCTTCACCTCTGACTACAATCACCCAACTTGCCTATCGTATCTTCCGGTTAAATATTGATAACTTGGTGTC
>UZAN01052240.1:5008-17848 GCA_900618425.1 Echinostoma caproni
CACATATTTAACCAGAAAAACTAGTATGACCGTCATCGATCGAATGAAAAGAATTCTAGACGGCAGCCGCTATTATAGATGAAAATGTGGAACAATCAAAGGCCAACAACATGGTTCAAAGTAAGTCATCAAGCCAGATAGTGCGTAAATATATGTCTATCTAGTTTACAGCTGTGCAGCACTTATTACGCACTAGTGCATAAACCCGGTAGATTTATGATTTGTGGATGCGAAGCAATCAATCACTGGAAATGTATTTTGTGTCAACAGAAACTCTTTTTGTGAATGTACGAAGACGATGCATGTGAGACTATTTTCCCTTCTACTTCTCGTTATGATTCATTGTTTGTCATTAATCACTCTCGAATCTTAAATCCGGTTTTATTTGCAGTAAGCTCTATTTTATATGCAATGATATAACTCCAGAAATACACCGTGCTTTCTCAACATTTTATGTTCGTTCTTTGGTTCGGACAATGCGTTCACGTGTCCCTCCAAAAAAGGCAGGGTGACGGAAAGGAGTATGCGAATGTAACAATGATATGATGAGGTCAACGCACGCGTTTGTGATAGTGGTTTATTGATTTCAAGAATATGGTCTGAGATGCGCATCAAAGCCATATCACTGAAGAGACCAGGATTGGTAGGCTATACAGATCCATTTAAGAGATTGGTCTATTGAGCGTATCTCATCCATTATATACGGGACTTGTGCTAAAGAGGGTGTTGGTATTTCATAACCCAGTTGTAAAAACTTTCAAGTTTAATATATTGTCTACCAACTTATTAATAATTACGGCGAAAATTGACCGAAAAGTCCTGATCGAGTATGGTATACAAAGAAGAATACACCGCACTAAGTTTCCGTCACAATTAAGACATGACTGTACGCAAAATAGAATCACAACCATGACAAAAGTAGGTATTTTCCTAATAACTGATGTTGGATAACAGTTATGATGCCCAGAAAGTCTACTAAACATAGACCAACGAATCGGGCTGCTTAATCGATCAACAGGCGCTCTCTAGCCCGACTGTCAAGCCTTCTTACATTCCAAACGACAATGGGACCGGATTACAGTGGCCGGTGACCGGATTTTCTCGTTTTAACCAATCAAATGCGCGGAATGTGATCGTGTGACGCCTGTCTGTTTGCCCCACAGTCGTGTGATAGAATTTCTAGAGACTGATCATTTGTGTAGGCTTAGGCTCATCGTCCTCAGGCTCGAAAAATTAGTACGCTCACTAGGACAAACATTCAACAAAATTGTCGCTTTCAGTGAACGACGAAACCAGTGCTACTAGGTAGTATTGACGTTCATTTGGAGTTGAAATTGAGCCGTTGTGATTATGTAAGAACATGGGAAGACGACATTGACCTGCCGTCTTCCGGCGCAAGAATGAACCTCCCTTGTTCTTAACGCTATCAGAATGTCTGAAATGTAGCAAGTCTTCTCGATTATGAAGTAGTTCTACAGTGGGTAAAGTGATCACAAAGAACGCTACGGGTTTAAAAAAATGTGTCTTGGTGAAACTTTCCAATCACCATGCCACAGATACCTAAACGAACAAAATCAAAGCGGCAAGATTTCTCCCGGACCAGACACTGTCGAGGTTAACGGATACGCGAATCAAAGCCAGGCCGCCCGTACGATCAAACTTTTATTTCGGCAACTAGTAAGGGGGGAGCAGCCAGGATAAAAAAGTGTTGAAACTTCAGAACTAGGAGTGACTGTAAGGGGAAGCCGAAAGAGAACAAAACAAAGTATTGTAAACCGGTTCTCGTAGCTCGGGTGAAATGAATCTCATTTTGCCTGTTCGACGAGTTTGGCAATTTCTTTGAAAACATTTCATCACCAGTCGAGGTGACATCGTCGGTGCTTGTGAAATGACAAATTCATAAGCCTTAACAATGTCACCATAGAAAGTGATGAAACGTTTGAAACAAACTGCTTAGCTCGGCGAACAGGCGAAATGAAAAAGAAAACACTACACAAGAGGGAACAGGCTACTGCAGCGTATCTCTTGAAAGAGAACAGTTGTACACCTGATGCTGTACCTCTCTTATCACTAGCACATACGGAGTATTCACACCCCTATAAAACGATCAAACGGTCATTTGACCGGTTTTCGAATTAATACCACTCACTTCACGCCCAATGTTCAAAATCACCTTTCTCTCAGTGTCAGCCCAACTCTTCAAACAGCCTGATCGAGTAAAACAACCGCGGAGATTACCAGATGACGTGGGGACGGTGCATGAATGAATGCACAGTGATTAAATACAGTAGGCGTTTCTCGTTTTCCGAGTTGGGGTTCAAAAGACTAAGTCAAAGCAACAATTGTGTATGTCAAGAACAGTGCTATTAACACAGGGTTGAGTCTACGTATCGGAAAGAAAGAACAGATGCAAATCAATAACTCATCTGGCTCAGGTTAACTGAAAAGAAAACAACCGGATGTCAATTATCAATGCCACAGGCAAGTCACACGGTGCAGCTCTTAAGGTCTCAACCCGATGAGGGAACGACGAGAGCTTTGCGAGTTGCCAAGGCTGGAAGAACAATGGGAAACCGGTCTGAGAAAAATGGTGGATAGTAAAGTAACACGATAGTGAATAGTACGTCTGTGAGGACAGGATATTATTGATCAGCGCAAAAAAATTGCCTAACCAGAAGACATACTCATGCAATACGGTGATAACTATGAGTAGACGGTTTGCCTAAGCTTGCACATAACGCAATCGAGGTGGATAGAAAAAGAAAGTATGACAATACATCTCTGCTGTCGTCCGGTTCAATACCACGCCTAACCTATCGGGGACTTATGTGGTTTGCCACTCCAAGTCCCGGGGCTTAGGTTGCCGGTTTCCACCAATGAACAGCGCGTCCTCCTGACTATAGGGTTCGCCCCGTTTGCTGTTCATCACGCTTGGGTGTGTAATAAAAAGAAAACAACTGTCAACAAGCATCGACAAAATGAACGTAAATACCGCCGACTTACGTCACTGGCTGTTTCCATATGAGACTATCGGTGAGGAGGGTCATCAGGCACAAGATGCTGACAATCGTGGCATGGAGAGAAGATACTGTGCTGAAAAACAATAGGGAAAGAAGATTTTTCATGGGAGATTCGGATTGAACATTTTGTGACAATGCAATTGTATACATTCTCACTTGTATGTCTATCCAAATAAAGGAGCTCTGGCTAGTTATTTGAATACAGAGCTCAAAAATATGGGTTTGAACAATGTATCAATGAGTATTTCGCTGCATCTATGAAAGGGTGAACAAAGCGATTTTTCTATCCTCATAGAAATAATGAAAGAAAAATATCAATTTCACTGGAGTATGCACGTGTGCATGTGCAACGAAATGATCACGAATACATATTCAGCATTGTATAGAATGTGTCGATTCACGCAATTTGCGTCGCGTCCGAAACCAGAGGTAGCGCAAAACGATATAAAGCATGGATAGCCAACATGGGATGCGGCAATTAGTTATCATGTGCCTTCCACGACCGTCAAGATACAGTGAAAGAATTATTCCATGCAAATTATTTTCACATGACTGACTCAGCATGTTTCATTCTAAAAGAATAAGAAAACTATGCATACAACGCAGTCAGGATGCTTTGTCATTCGTCAATATTTATCTAAGTATCTGTACTGAATTGGTGTGATGAGTGTAGAACGAAGTCACGTGGCGTCACGGGAGTCAATATAGAACATGTATGATCATGTGTCATTGAGATGACTGTTACACTTCAATCAATAAACGGAAGGGAGCTAGAAAATCAAACAAAATAAGGCAAGTAATGTCGAACATTTGTCATCGACGCACTTTCAAAGTATACAGCGAATTTTTAACTTGAAAAAAACCAAGTGATTTCAGATGTTTGCACAGTACACTTTTCTCACAACAACAAAGACTTTGTGAAACTGAATATACAACCAAAAATTGAAAAGGGAAAAGGAAGGTGCTGGTGAGCTTTCCGAGCTGGAAGTGTTGTTCGAACAACATTTGCAGCTCGGAGAACTCACCAACACCAACATCCGCATCCCCAGCTATAATCATTCCACATCATTTCCGACACAAAAGCAAAGTGTGTTTTGAATCCGAATAAAACAGAAATAATAAGCAGTCACAAAACCTACGAGTTGTGATCCGAAGCCCCTAACTACGAGCTACTCAGTTCAGGGTTTAAACATCAGGCTCAATGATAGGTGAATTTGATATTTTATGGCCAATTTTAAGCACAGAAGGGCTGGGTATAGTAAACATTGCAGCTCGTGCTTCTACCCAATGACAACACTAGTTTATACCAACTTTGTCTTCATTTNCTCGTTCGTCTAAGTGGGTAGCCAAAAGATAGCAGCTGATTCGTGTTATTCAACTACGGAAAAATAATAAAATGGTTCCTTAATGAGTTACACTCCAAATTTCATCTGCATTGCAGCGTATTATGCAGCAGACGAGACAAACGCCGCAGTTAGTACGATCTTCAATGTTAAATTTAAAAACTCGGAGACAGTCAACCAATACGATGAGACCGGGAAAATGCGTGCGGAGTATCGCGAAAAAGCCTTCTCCGCTAATGTGGCCACTCAATCCCTAACTGACTACTTTCCTGACATGGATAAATGTAGATTTTGTCAAAGCAAGGGTAAGATCCCGTAAATGTATAAAAAACAGAAATTTCGATACTACATAGAGGCGTTCTACACCTTTTGCCATTAAGCTTTAGCCATGACCCGTAGCCTTTTAGGCTCCATGCAAAAACTTTAATCATACGGCCGTAGACGAGTCACATCAAAAAGCATCGGAATATTCCGAGGTTAACGATTATTGAGAAAATTGATTTCCTACAGACGTTGATGTTGCAGAGCTTAATTAAGAAATGAGGTATGACGATCGTATGCTGCGCAGTTGATCGTTGTATTGGTATCAAATCGAGAAGGTTTAAACGATGTACCCGCATCGTCAAACCATTTGACATCTCTCGTACAGCTTCAGTGTCTCCGTATAACATGCGATACTCACGTGAGTTAAAATCTCAACTGTACCACCTACGGTACATTCTTTTGCATTTACAAGCCCTGAAATAAATCAAGAAGTGATATCACAAATAAATAAATACCGTAAGTAAATACCGTTCTGTATCTTCCCTTAAAGTGAACTCTGTTCATGAGGATATATAAACATGCCAAGGATAATGAACACCTTTCACAAAAGATAATCCCTTTAGTACACCTTTTCCCATCAAGCTTTAGAGGAAACCCGTTATTATCGAGCCTCGACCGTCATAATTATGTGGATGGTGGTGGCCCGGTGGTAACGATACCAAATTATCACCCTGGAGAAGTGTGTTCGAATCCCACCACCACCGTCTGACTTTCCCCATTGTGTTGAATGTCAGCCATTTGATTGGCCGCTTCCCCATTCCTGAAAATTGTATCACTGTGCACTCAGTAAAAAAAAGATTAAAACTATGCAGCGCCAATAAACCGATGGTATTTTTAATTTAAAGCTTGGTGAGAAAATGCGTACTGAGCCATGAAAGAAACTTCTCGCATGAGAACTCTTTGGAAGGGCTTTTTTGAGTAGTAACAAGCTAACCTAGACGGACAGTGCGTCAGTATTGTTGTTTACAACACACAACAGAACCACAAAGTGTCTCTAACCATTGATTGGACTGATCACCAGTTCTGGTTCATCGCCCCATTCTGGAACCATACAAGATGTATCTTCTACTCCTATCAATCAGAGTTTAACTAGTTAGGTAAACCAATAAGAAGCTAATGGTTTATTAAAACGAAACCCTCCGTCTTACCCGCCTCCAATGTCTGTACTCTATCAGACCGGACAACAAACCATCTGGCTAGAAACCCTGAAAAATTAAATTCGGATATATGATGCATATCCGAAACGCGTCTACAAGACTCCACCTTAATCGTCACACTGCAATTTTCATATCCAAACTCATCTCCATGCTCCACTCACTCTTCACGAGTTACGCGATTGGTTATCTGAAGCTTGCGATGTTGCCGGTGTCGGGATCGCGCTGTCAAGACTGAGGATTTGCTTCTTGACAGCAATCGAGTCAGTGCTCGCAAAACCTCAAATGAAAATGCACATTTTCGTGAGTGATCCAATCGAATGTATTCCTTTGTACAACTCGCGTACTGAATACAAACTCTGTAAACAAGAATCAAGGTCTCGAAGTTCTCAGTTGCACCGTACGTATTTATCTGTAACTCTAAACTAAGCCGAGTGAACTGAATTCAGTCTGGTTAACCTTTTATGTTATACTTGGTTGTATAACCACATGTTCACATTGTGTTCCTACAAATTCCGTGTTATGCGGCAACTGCTGAATATAATCCCGTGGGCGTGTTAAAATAATAGCTTGACTGTAATTGACCGAATGACCACCTACAACATCCACTGCAGTAGTCGAAGGACAACGGGCTGATTGATTTGTCGTTCACAATCAGAGTAAAGTGTAGAGAAGACAGNCCTCGGTAAGCACCAAAAAGCTCGTGTCACAGTTATACTGTTGTCAGATATTTTAAAGAGACAAGTTACTTAACAACGCCCCTGTTCCATACAAAGCATTGGTCCCTCCCCTTAATGTTGCCAATTTAATTATAGACCAGACAAAAGTTCTTAAAACTGCCATCAGTCTGCAGTCTAATGAAGTATGCTGTCCTGATGGAATGCCACCTGTGCAGCGTCCCTCTCTTCTGGTTTTACCCAACAGCTCAACATGTGCTTTATTCAGCATTGCATTACGGATTGCTGGACGGTGGCTTTTATCACGTCAGTACATCCAAAGAGAACCTCTAAATTTCGCCCCATTACTTGCTTGTTGGTTTGAAGTTGTAGAAAAAATTTTATTACAGAAGATGCTGTCCTAGTAAGATGCACCTGATCTCACTCAACTCGCCCATTGCAGCTCAACATCAACTCTCGATGCGCTGGGTCCCTCATGTTTCTTCTCCCTTGGACAAGAAAATGTAAAGCCGTTTGGCTGTTTCTTTGACTGTAGTGACGACTGCAATTGTGTTGATAAGACAACACTTCTCCAGAATGCCGCGAACAAATTGTTTACAGTTGGACTGTGAACTCTGTCTGTTGACCATAGATGTTTGCTATCTTTTCCCGTCCCTAAAAATACGCCCAAACCATCCTCCTTACACATTATCATTTACCTTGTACGCATTATGAGTTTCGCATTGATCCATGATTTTCGAGACATTGTATTCCGCTATATGATGATCATGGTGATTAAATGTCGAGAACGATTGCACAAAGACTGAAACTAAGCATTCTGGTTGTGAACAATGTACACGGATTGAATAAACCTCAGAGATCAAACTGTGACATTTCGGAGGGGAATATAGCAGTTTAACAAAACTGTCGTGTGTTGGTCCGAACTTCGAATTGGTGGATAAATTACCCTAAACATCTCTGGTCAGAAACATAGAACAGAGCAAATAGTCACTTGCAGAAAACTGTTGTTAACTTCGCACTTTTGCACCAACTAAAAATAATTCCATATTTCATCAGTCATCGCGCAGGTTAATCAGGACCGTACTGCCCATTGCATCGAGTGGGATCGGTAGTGATCATCATCATCATCGTACAGCGAAATACAGTGAAACAAACTTCACCGATTGCTGCCAAGCTCACAATGTATACAAATCAACTGATAAAGAACAAAATGGAGAGGGATTGGGCCTAAATGGAGGGAGGCAAGAAAGTGAACATCTATGATCAACACACGGAGTACACAATCTAAGTTTGCATACATACCTTTCCAAGTATGCCAACCTGATAAGAAATGACAACAAGAACGACATTGCTGTCGGTTAGTTGCCTTATCCTTCAGTGCCTCCAAATAACCAGTTGCAGTCTTTCGGACCTCAACCTGGAAGACGGGAGACACCGATTCTACCTAATCGCTCTGTGCATTTCTTCATGCCTCGCTTCAACGTCATCTGTTGACCTACACGTGGTTTCCTCTCACCTGGAGCCGCAACTGCGAATAAGGCGCGGTGCGGTGGACGATGGCTGGGCGTGCATAATACGTGTCCTAACCAGCGAGGTCGACTAATCTGAATTCGATGGGACAAAGAATTCTCCATCGAATCATTACCAAATTCGCGACACCCCACCTCAGAGTTGCTTACAAGCTCGCTCCATCCAACCCGAGCCAAACTACGTAAACATCTGCAGTCGAAGGCTTCTAGACGACGAATATCTTCAACGCGCAAATTAAGGGTCTCGTAACCATAAAGTAGAACTGACTGCACAGTGGCGCAATATACACAACCTTCAGTTTGAACGAAACATCGCGTCTGCATCAAAGGTGTTTCAATCCTGCGTAAGCTGCTTGAGCCTTGGAAACGCGGGCTGTTACTTCATTGACCATGCTACTGTTATTTGTCACGCAGCTACCTGAATAGGAGAAACATTCCACTACAGCTAATTCATGACCTTAGGGTGGTTGTGGCTCAGTGGTTTAGTCGCTCTCACCGACGTGTTTTGGACTCTATGGTCCGAAGTTCAAGCCCCGCCGCCGCCACCCAACTTTGGTTGTAGGCAGCTTTACTCTCGCCCGGTTCTATGCCACGCCTAATATTTCGGGGTCTTATGTGGTTCGCCACTCCAAGCCCCGGGACTTAGGTTGCCGGTTACCATCACTGAACAGCAGGTCTTCGAGAAAATGGGGTCCGCCCTGGCTGGTGTTCATCACACACTGGTGTAATAAAGTAAATTTTTAAAAATCAGCATACCACACGCGCTCGCTGAACTGCTGCGCTACAATTTCTCGTCACCGTTGAATTCCGGAATTTATCTACCCAACTGATAAATATGCGTGCTTTAACCATATACACAAAAGAATGTTACAAATTAAAGATACTGTTATGAAAACAATACTGCCATGTTTGGAATGACAACCGCTAGTCAAACGCACAAATACTGCAAAGGCGGAAAATGTATTCGTGTCGGTTGGCAAACTGCTCTTGGTCGTACTACTCCCGACAAGATGACTGCACCTACCATTGTGAGTATTCATGTCCGTTCTGTGCTTGAGAAGCTTCCGGATTTATCCTATCTGCTCCAGCGGAAGGAATTTCGGACCTCTTGTATCCTGTGTCTTCAGGAGTCATGGCTCAATGAGGATGCGCACGATTTCGTGGTCTAACTGGATAATTTCGTCTGCTTCAGACAGGATAGGCAACAGTGTAGGAAGAAGTTGGGAGGCGGTGTGATTACGTACATCAATTCCCATTAGTGCGGCAGGTCCGAAGTACTTTTAAGTATTCACAGAATGGCGTTGATTGCTTGACTGTCGTGTCACCCCAAATTCTCCCCCTTTCCGTTTATCACCATCACTAATTTATACATTGCGCCCCATTGCAAGTTATCAGACATTGACACATTTTATGATCATTCCCTACCGGTTATTGTCCCATTTCTTGCTGATAGCTTGCACCTAATAGCTGATGACTTTAAGCACGCTCCACTGTCTGTCTAGACCGCAGTGACCTGATTATTGAACCAACTAAAGGAACCTCTCGCCTTGACCACATAATCACAAATCACGCCGACACATTTTCTACTAAACGTTTCTCCCCGTTAGCACCAATGATCACAACCTGGTCCTGGTCAGACCTAAGAATTACTCACACTCAGGACATTTTTCTTTTACTCTTTTACCCAAACACATCATGTTGCGTCAGCAAGATCTTTCCTCAGACAATACTGCCTTGCTCAGGGTGTCTCTTAAAGTAGTTGCCGATTGGTTTCCTTTCAACAGAACCTGCTTGTGAAATATGATATTTCTAACAGAAGTGTTAAACTGTTTTTTGACATATGCTTTCCTGTGATAACTTTGTTTCTTCAACAAGGCACAATGACGAGACCTTTTCCTAAACGCCTTCGCCGTGAAAAGGAAGGTGCATCTGAATGTAGCAGGAGGGCTGAAATGCAATGACAATCTTTTCTGATCAAGGGAGAAATAAGACGGTTGGACGCCCTTTATGCAAGTTAGCTCTTTGGGACGACAAACTGTAAATCTATGTGGCGTGGAATCAATCTACTCTGCAGGCAGAAGAAAGTGATTTCCAGTCCCTCTATTGATATTGAAAAACTGAATGCTGCATCTGTTCATTCTTCGCCCGACACATACCCCAGTTATATTGACTCCAGTTCTCCAAAGTTCCAACCTTCGTTTCATCCCATCACCTCTAGTGAGGTGTATAAACACGTGTTCTCTCAAGGTGTCGACCGCACCTGGTCCAGACAACTTAAATCCTACCCTTTTAAAACACGGTACTCTGCCTCTGTCTCACATTTTTGCACACATAGCTAATCTTGCATTCGAACTCCGACCTATTCCGGATTGCTGGAACCCAGTGAGAACTACTCTCATCCCCAAAGAAACATCAAAGGCCCCAATAGCCAAGCACTTCAGAACAATTGCTCTCAATTTCACTGGAGCCATCAGTTCTGCATAGCTTTCAGTTATACCTTACCACTCCCGATGATAATTACCAGTTTGCATGCAAACATAACCGGTCTACGTTAGATACCGTTTCTTCTCTAATTCATTTCATCTGTAAGTCCCCTAACGAGAAAGCTAAATATGTGAACTGTGCATTTCCGTTTTCGACTCGGGGCCCCGTTCTCTTTTAATTAACAAACTCCAATCATTTGACCGTCCAATTCGCTTCTTAAATGGCTTGCTGATTACTTTTCGCAAAGATATCAGTATGATAAGTTGAAAAGAAGACAATCAACCGCATCACTCAATAGATCGGATGTACTTCGAGGTGCTGTCCTGTCACCTTATCTATTCTCGACTTGCATCAGTGGCCTACCTATTAGTCCCCCTGTACGACATTTTAAGTGGTGGCCAAGTGGATAGGTCACCAAAATGTGACCCAGAAGTCCGGGTTCGAACGGCTCCACCGCCGCCCGTCTTCCCTATTTCTGTATTTCCCCTGGCAGCCTTTGTATGGCCGCAGCCCCCTTCCTGAAAGTTGACTATACATTTGTGTATTTGATAAATAAAAAAGGAATTAAAAAGACATTTATTTATTTTATTTTATCATGCTGATGATATCGCCATGTCGGTTTCCGTATCTAACAAATCAGAACTGGTTGAATATAACGCAAACCTATCCCACCTCCTTTCATATTCCACTTCATCCGGTCTTAATCTTAATCACGAAAAATGCCTTGAATGTATTTTACCCTAAACCGCTCCCCATCCCCCTCCGACAATATACAGATTCAAGGAAAGCCGATGAGTAGGGTCAGCCATGGGAAGTACTTAGGTGTCACACTTGAAAGTAACCTTCGCTGGTCCTTACATACCCAAACTGTTGCTCGCAAGTTGAAGGTTCTCTCTTTTTAGATAAGAAGACTGTGCCACTGTTCTGATTTGTCGGTGACAGACGCTTTCGTTCAACAATGTGTCCTCCCTATACCCCTTTACTGCTCCCCTGTATTTTCCCCTGGTTTGCTGATGTCTGATTTCAAGTTGCTGAGGCTTGGTCTCTCAATTATCAGCCGTGTCTCCCAAGTTCCGTTATCTGTTCTGATTGGCAATATGTGTAATGCCTATAATGATGCATGCTTGAAGTTTACTGACAATCCCATCCGATTCTACCAATCCTCCACACATTGACCAGTGTGCATGTAAATTCCACCCCTCCACCCATTCTAAGTACAAACTTATCCGGTCTCGCATATCTGCACACTGAAATTCATTCGTACCGTATTTTGCCCGGATACTGAACGACAAGGAAAGTGTTCGTTCCGAGCTCTAAGAAATTGAACAGGAATGGCGAAATAGAGCACCCTTGACAGAAACCGCTCCGGGTTTCAAACGATTTACTTAACTCACCGTAGACCCAACGCTACCAGAAGTATGCAGACACAGCGAACAAAATAGTTTTACATACTTACGCGGCATTCCTTCGCGAAGCAGTGACCCCATAAGAGCTTTAGGGCTAATTGGGACGAAGGCTTCTTTTAGATCAAGGAACACTGCAATTGTTGGCCGACGATGTATGTGCGACGCGATTTGAGGATTTGACGCTGAGTAAAGATTTGGTCGATGCAACCGAGACCCGGTCGGCATCTGGCTTGCTGTTCGCGGATATTCATCTCCCTAGAGGGGGTCAGGCGGCAAAGTATCACAGAAGTCAACACTTTTGTTTACCGGAACTAAACTAATCCCGCCATGGTTTGTGCAGTCGTTGCATCAACACATCATGAAGATAGGGACGATCAACGATTCACCCTAGGACAAAGTGATATGATCTTCCAAACAAATGCTGCGAAGTAAGCTAGTAACCGAGTCGATGAGAGAATCACCGCCTATCTGTCAAAGAATAAGGAGAAGCCCATAAAGACCTGCAGCCTTCCTTTTCTTTAATAATTGAATAGAGCTTCGCAATTCCGATTCTGACGGAGGATCACATGTTACCAAAAATGGGGTTTTCGATGAAAATGCTGGAATGACTGCATTAAAACTAGGCACATTGAATTGTTCAGTAGTATACTCTGCCGATCGATCAAGTCTTTCTTCTTATTGCGGATACTCTGTCCCTTTTGTGACAAATGGTGGCAGTGACATATGCGACGAATTCCGGTACTGCGTATCACGTGCAACAGTATTTGACTATTCCTGATGCAGAAGTTACCTTCATTTCACTCGCTACTGATAAGCGGTTGTCAAACTTTGAATTTGCGAGTAGAAAATATCCATCGATTAGAAGTTTGCGATTATCAGTGATAACGCAGTTTAGCCTATGTG
>UZAN01052241.1:5307-15732 GCA_900618425.1 Echinostoma caproni
TCGCTGCGCGGTTTGTTTTCCGTGGTGGTTGTGTTGTGTCTCCACAACGGTATGGTTGTTATGGACAACTGCGTTTGAGCCATAGTGTTTGGCCATGTTCCTCCATTCAATTGGTGGTGACACTGGTTTCAGTTGCTTGCTACCGTGAGCTCTTTGGGGGCTAACGATGTAATTCTTTGGCGTCGAGTGATCAAAGGGTTTCTTCGGGAGCAATAATGTGGCCTTTTGGGCGAGGAGTGTGATCTGAGTGATGTTGATTGCTTTGCCTGGCGGCGACTTAAGCGTGGTGGAGCCTGCGCTCAACGACCGCATACCAATACCATTAGACGAGGGGTTCAGGCTGTCTTTTAGTGCAGTTTTAGCAATTTATTTGCAGCTTTCGCGGATCCACAGAAGATCCTCGTGGGAAATATAGAGCTTATGGTGTGCGTTTGAGAGTTGTGAGCAGGTTTTATGCGTCAACTGCTCGCAAATGCTATATTATATACATGATAAAACTCGTCTCCTACATGGCATGAAAATGAAACATGCGGCACGATAATACTACTTACGGTACTGAAATTAGTTCAAAAAACGTGTTAGTTGCAGCTCTGATAGGGTGAATCAGATAGTATAAAACAATCACGCTTACAAGACAAGCAAAAGCGTTAGGCCCAACATGGAGAGAGTTTCGCATGAATGGACAGAAGGAAAATTCGAGAATAGGGTATTTAAACTCGATTACACGCTTTAATTAGCGACAACCAGGTCCAAGTTTACTAATGAAAGGTACACTTTAAAATTTCAAAGCACGCACGATCAAGGTAAGTTCCGTAGTTCAGTTCGCTGTAGCAGAGCTGGGGCCAACCTAGTGAGCGTACAGTCGAAGGAATTCTGGACGCCCAATTGGCCGTGGCCATATCCAGTTCTGTGCAACCTGACCTGACGTGCTTCAAATTAGTGACCCTGTAACAGGCAGTCACGAAAGAAGACTCGTAATGAAGCAGGAACTGATATTGTACGTAACGGCAGTGAGCCTTTAATTATCTCCGGGTTCTTCGTCAATGATTTGGCGACCCTTCACTGTTGTGGTAATGATTAAATAGAATGCAACGCAAAACAAAGACAGCTCCATGAGAAACTCACAACTTAGAGTGTCTGGTCTAATTCAAATAGTGTTTCCCTCTACATAGCCTCCTCTTTCGTTGACAGCATCGTCCCCGGTGCTACTCCTATGCCACCCTGCGCTGGTACTTCGAGTTCTAATCCCACATCAATTGTTGGGTCGTTACGTTCTTCTTGCTGAGTATACGGTTTCAGCCAATTGAAATGAACTACCATAGATTAAGCGTTAGTTTGATTTACAGCTCTGATGACATACGTTACCTCAGGGACAACTTTGATCAACTCATACGGGCCGCTCCATACCTTGTGTAATTTTGACGACACTCAAAGATTCGGTGTACTGATATGTAGCCACATCATCTGCCCAACTCGACAAGTCTTCGCAAAAGACTTTGCCGTATTATTCTTTTTGTGCCTCTGAGCGGTTTGTAATTGTGTTCTCGCCGCTTGTTGCGCCCCGCGAAGCGTATCAAGAAGTTTGCACACGTAATCCATCACCCTATGACGTGGCTGTGTTACTGCTAGTGGTCTGGTGTCCGATTAAAGTCGAACTTCTGTGCCCCGTCCAAAGGAAGTGATGGGTGTGCCCCGTTAAAGAGTGAACCGAACTACTATAAGCTAACAGACACTTGCTGACTGTGAGGTCTGTTGGGTCCTAATCCAGAACATTCTTGTCCGTAAATGCCTTGAGCAATGACTTGAGCAAACTACTGGTTCTCTCCACTAGCCCAATTCCTTCAGGCTGATACGATGTAGTTCGTGATTTATCATTACCAACGCCCTGCATAACTTGTGCATTAGGGTGCTTTCGAAATTCGCCCCTCAGAGTGTAACTGGTTTGGCGCACCTCATTTGCAAATGCATTGTTCCACTATCGCGTTGGCCGTTTTACTAGCATCGGCTTGTTATAATGGGACCATTTTGCACCAATTTTTGAAATAATCTACGATCACAAGGATGTAGTTATTGCTTCTATTTGTCACGAAAAGTGGCCCCGGGATATCCACACTGACCATTTCGTTCGGGTAGCCCGCGGAAATTGTCTGTACTGCGGCTCGGAAGGCCACCCGTGGCTTTTTGAAACAGCCACAGCATTCGCATGAAGCGTACAAAGTTCTCATGTCCCATCGCATTTGGGGCCACCAAAACCCCTTCTGGGCTGCAAACTCAAGTTTGTTTGTCCCCGAGTGGTCCAATTGTTGGTGAAGGTTTGTTAGGACTCCTTTCGTCATGGACTAGGGGGCAATGATCCGACTTGGATAATTCTCCCCATGATGGAAGGAGAGCACATTCTCTCTCATGACTAAATTATGCCATAAAGCCCATATACACTTGCTTTCATAGCTGGCGTTTTCCTTTACCTTCCCGACTAGTCTTGCACCGTTTTCTTCTATTCTCTGGTCAATTAACGTCGCCTCTGCGTCTGTAGACTGCACGTGCGCCCAACATTCTACTCTGCCCCTCTTGGCTTACCACCGTTACGCACTGCTCTTTGCAAGACGGGCAATCTTGTAGCTCTTCTTGCCATCTCGCTATTTTTCCTTCTGGATTTCGGAAATTCTGTGAACACTGCAAACAATGATGATCCGTGCGAACAATGCATCTCTTACCCATTAAATAGTGCCGGTAGTACTTTACGAAGCATGCTAGTGCTAGCACTTCCCTCCTGGTGACACAGTATGTGTTTAGACTACGGCTTCCATAGGCTATGACCCGTTTATGTTCATCAACGTTCACTTGCGATAATACCGCATCAGTCGCCACATTAATAGCATCAATATCGAGGATAAAACTTCCACCAGAGATGGATAGGTCGGGAAAAGTCAGGATTGGTGTTGAACACAGTTTGGTTCGCAACGTTTCAAATGCTTCTTCGCATGCTCTGTCTCATTGCCTGCCCTTTTTCTAATAATGCATTGAGTGGGGCGGCTATTCCTGCGAAGTAAATTATAAACTTTCTACAATACGAAGCAAGACCCAAAAACCCACACACTCCGTTTTCCTTTTGGGAAGTCGGCCCCGATTACGCCTTTATAGCCTTCTGCGGCTCGGTGCGAACCCCTACCTTAAATATTATGGTACACTAGTTCTGATTGAATAAACATACATTTAGAGGACTTAAGCTTGAGGCCACTCTCCGTAATCCGGTGTAATACCTCCTCTACATTCTGCAGGTTCTCAGCCGGCGATTTTCCATGGACAATATCACCATCTAAGAAAACAAAACAATTACTCGATACTAGATCTCGTTGTATGTCAACCAATTCGCACTTGAGTGACGCGTAGCCGAANAAACACAATTGATCCGCAATGTTCTACGGTACTGAATTAACGAAATCATTACAAAATGTACAATAAAGCAAACCTCAAATATGCGGCCAAAAGCACTCAAACAAGCGAGCCAAATAAGATGTCCAGAGAGAGGCAAACAGTCGCTCCCGTTCTCAAACCACGCCAAATTCAAATGTGCCGGGCATCCAAATTAACAGATCAAAAATGATGTATGGTGTTTGTGATCGAGAAATGTCAATATAAGAACAACAAACCGATAAGGTCATTTCACTGTAAATCATTATGGGTTCGCAAGGATTTTCAAAAAATCCAGCATGAAATACTCTCGTAGCACCTCCTACAGGAATTGCTGAAACGTGGCTGATGTATTCGTTAGTCCAAACGGCATAGTCTGAAATTCATACAATCCTGTAGGCACAACAAACGCCGTCTTTGGCTGAGCTTTTTCTCCACCTTCACCTGCCAATAACCCGAAACCAGGTCCAAGGTTGTAAAACAGGTTGTTCCCTCGAGAGTGTCGAATAACACATCCATTATTGGAAGGGGAAATGCGTAACGTTTAGTCACCTAGTTGAATCTTCAAGAATCTGTGCATATGCACAGAGGATCATCCTTCTTTTTGATCAGGTGACCATGGTGACTTAGATGGCCGGATAACGTTACTCTGTAACATCTCGGTTATTAAATCACGTACCTCCTCTTGTAGTTGCATCGGTATCCTACGGGGTGGAGTCCTGATCGGTACTGCATCTCCAGTCTCGATTTGATATTTTAACACCCCTGTGTACCCGAGGTCAGTTTTGTTCCAGGCGAACGCATTGGCCTTCCCTCGGATAGTGTTGACTAGTTGGTCTATGGTTCCGTCATCATATTTATCCTTCAGCCCCCTTGGCTAACCTCTCGATAAAGTATTCGACCGGCGACACAGCTGTGTTTAGAGACAGGGTGCGCGCATCACTCATTTTCGGTCTGCGGTTCACAAGCGGAACTGAGGGGGTCGAGGTCACCAACTGTCAATCATGCAAGTTCAGAGTACATACCTATCTACACAACACGTCCATTCCCAATATTACATCGTATGGGATATCCTCAGCGAAAAGCATGGAATGTTTCTGTACCTGGCCCGCTAGTGATATCGTGGCGTACGTCGTCCCCAGGAGGGAAATCGGCGAGCCGTTAGCCACAGTGAGACTTTCAAGACATGGACGCACCGTATACCCCTTCAATTTACGCATAACCGAACTTTTAATGAGTGCCCGAGAGACACTTGTATCTAACAGCGCAAAGCATATAAGATTAAAAACTGCTAGCGCGATCATCAACGAGTCCTGGCTGTTTGACTGGAGGCAAACAGTGGGGATATTCAATGTTTTGCTTAGAATAGACTCACAAGGTTGTCGTCCATCGTAGTTGAATGTTCCGTTATACCAACTGTTGGGTGGTCTGTGCTGAAACCGCTAATTGAGCCGAGACGGTCGACGCATTCCTCGGCCTCTCTGCTACGCCTGATGTCCTAGTTCTTTCGCACCATCCTGTCCCGCTGCCAGGCATTCTTGAGGTGCTGATGTGGCCGCTTCTAGCTTCTCCATATCTTTTACACATTTGACAGTTATCTCCAAGTCAGATGGCCGGTGCAGAAGCAAATGCCGTCGAACGATATTTGATCCGGTCCCCTCGACGAGCTGTTCCAGCAGCTTCTTCTCCAGTTCTGAGGGTGAGTAATTTTCCCACGCCTAGCTGGCCAAACGCCGCAATTCTCGCACGAAACTTCGCACACCTTCTCCGTCGTATTGGTGCCGTGCGTTCAATTGTCTCCTATACTCCATGGGCAACACGAGTGAATCCAGCAGCCGTCGAAGTCAAACAAATATTTCTGCTGTAACCTCTCCCCCGATGCAGTCTGCCTCGGTTACCATATCGAAGGCGTCTCCACCAAGTAAAGACAATACCGAATTGGAGTGATGTTCAGGTAGAATATTTTCAAGGTATACCTTCCCCTACCTCTTCGATCGCTGGAAGTTGTCTCCAACGTTGAACTGCTCCGGGACCGAGGAGGCTGCTGTTGGTCCCATTGTGGATAGTTTTTTCAATCGCTTCCTCAGTGCACTCAGAACGTTTGTCAACTGCGTGCCGCCAGTGTCCACCGTCTGTGCGGTCGCGTCTTCACTTTGCAGAGTCTTCGGCATATTCAGGGTTTGATCCTGGCAGGGTCGCCAATTTTGTAACAAGCAGTCACGAAAGAAGACTCGTAATGAATCAGGAACTGATATTGTACGTAACGGCAGTGAGCCTTTAATTATCTCCGGGTTCTTCGTCAGTGATTTGGCGACCCTTCACTGTTGTGGTAATGATTAGATAGGATGCAACGCAAAACAAAGGCAGCTCCATCAGAAACTCACAACTCAAAGCGTCCGATCTAATTCGAATGGTGTTTTCCTCAGTCCGCCTAAGAACGCACCTTCAGCCGGACAAGGAACATTCTGGTTAGAGCTTCAGAGCCCTGCATTCGTGTAACCTCCCAAAGGCCCAAAACGGAAAAAATCTTATTCACAGTGTTCTGAGGAATGCGGGCTGCCACCCTCGCCTGCAGTGAAGGCGAGCACATATAGAGGGTAAATGGACTCCTAAGACAGTACCTGCTCCACAGCATTGCGGCCCCTGCTCGTAGTATTCCACTCCCACAATAATCGGGATTTTGTCCTCTCTAAAGCATAGATGATCGCAGCAGTAATGAAAAATATATCCATTGGTCCTGACTACAACTTGTCAGAGACGCCCGCACCAGAGGTCACAGCAAATGTCCCTCGATTATAGTTCAAAATCGACCGTCTGCTTACAAACAGCCCTAGGCTAGACAACGGACCTGATCAAACTCGTAGCTTCTCCAGGCCAACCCCAACACCACGGGAGCCGGTTCAGCGTGCGGACTCAGTCAACCCCGACCAAAAATCGTGGGAACTCATCAGAGGACTACTCCGAGGAAGCCATAAACTCGTCCCCGAACAGACGTCAAGGACCACAGCGAATTAGAGGTGCGCTAGTCAATGTCTGCAGTCTCCTTAAAAAGAGAGACGAGATCGCCGACCTACTTCGTGCCACCGACCTGTGTGTCCTCACCGAAACTTAGCTTCAGGATTGTACTCCAATTGGAGACTGGAGCAATGGATTCCAACCGTACAGAGCCGACAGAAGAGGAGCTCCGGGAAGGAGTTGTCTAATGCTCGTCGATAAAGAAATCTGCCAGTCTCCGACTCAATGCATGAAAAACACGTTGCGTATCCAGACAACAGCATGTATACTCCATTTCAACCCACCAGCTCTCACGGTAGGAATCTACCGCAGCCAATGCGCATCCAGCGCAGGCGACCGACAACTTCCTCAAGCGCTAAAATATGCTTCTCGAACAAGATACCGACTACTAATTGTCGGTGACTTTATTGTCCCAAACATAAGCTGGCTAGATCTCACTATCTTGTCCGCTTTGTGTTTCTTTTTCACCGCGATTCATGGTTACGATGTCTTTTGTACCCGTTTGAAAATTACGTTCTTACCCTCTCTGTACATTTAATCTTTGTTCGGGCCGTCATTTAGTTACATTGTTGTACATTTGATCATATGCACTAGCACGCCTCACGGTCTTCGTGAAATATACCGTTATTATTATAGTTATTATTACCAGTCGGAATTCCTTTGACAAACAGCTGCTGCAAATCTCCTACTCTCTTTCCCTAACTCAACACGTAATTTCATTCACAAGCGTTAGACCTGGACAACCAATCTCTGCCCTGGATCTGATCTTTTCCAGAAATCCGGCAGAGATAACCAAAGTGTTCTTTGAAACACCTTTGGGGGAAGGCGACCATTTCCCGGTATACTTTCTCTTCAGACAAATTGCCACCCCAAGGCTAAAGCTGAGAACAGCGTTTCCACGCTGTCAAGGTAGAAGAACTATTTGACGGCGAAAATAAATGGACTGGTCCAGCATTGGTAACGTAGAGGATAGATGAGCTCTCTTGCTTAGGAACATAACTCTCCTAACAGAGGTGCACTTCCCACTGGGGGTAGGAAACCCGCGGAGCAACAAGCCTTCGTGGAAACCCAAGATCCGCAAAGTCCTGGAGAGGAAACGGTTAGCTTGAAATTCTTACCTCAATCCTCAGAGTTTCGCCTCATATAGAAGATAAAAACTGCTGAGAAACCAAGCGATCAAGATTTCCAGGCATACGAACTTGGCATCGCAAGAGACACCAAGCTGAAACCAAAACATTACTTCGGGTACGTACGAGCAATGTCTTCTACAAGGAAAGAGATCGGAAACGTACTACGAGTGCAAGGCAAAATGCTCACCACGGATGAGCAAATCGCGAACGCCTTTTTCTCGTACTTTTTTAACGTGCACGAAACCGACAGTTACCTATGTCAGCCCACGAACAATCACGTATACGAAATGCCTGAGGTCTTCATTACTCCAGAGGACGTAGATAGGGCCTTGTATAACCTCTATACAAAGAAATCCTCCGGTCCTGATGATGTCCATCCTTCCATCATCAGACAACTCAGCTCCTTACTAAGCCCCAAACTAGTCTCCTTATTCAATATGTCTCTCTCCTTGGGCGTCAGACCTTCAAACTGGAAGAGAACAACCCTAATTCCTGTTTTCAAAGACGGAGATAGGTCCAGTATTTAAAACTGCAGACCTATTAGCCTAACCAGTATGATAACCAGTATGAAACGCTTGAGTGCATTCTGCGAGACAAGATATGCTCCATTTTGTTCAACAAAGGCTTCTTCAGCGACGCGCAACACAAATTGGTAAAAGAAAAATCCTGCCTATCGAACCTCCTCACCTTCCTGGACGTTATAACGGACAGACCGGACAGAGTCATCCAGGTCGAAGTATGTTATTAAGATCTCACAAAGCCTTCGACTCCGTGAACCACCAACTATTTAGCTTCAAAATTAGAAAAACAGGAATCTCCAGGACCATATGCAACTGGATAAAAAACTTCCTCTCCGGTCGTTCATTCACCGTCAAAGTCAAAGAGGCTCACTCGGACGCTGGCTCCCCTGACAGTGGAGTGCCTGAAGTTTGCATACTTGCTGCCCACTCTTTCTCCTTTTCGTGAAGAATATCACCAAAGGCCTTGAAAATCCCTGTTCTCTCTATACTGACGACGTTAGGTTAGTGGAAAACAGTAGCCAACTAGACACCATACAAGCTGAAATCCACAAAATATGTGAGTGGTCAGCCAAATGGGATCTACTGATCAACGAGCTGAAGAGCCACATGCTTTCCGACGTCGCAGATCCTTCAAACCTCGTCATCAACCCTCATGGGATTCCGCAACCTCCACCGTCGAAGAACAGTACGACAGACCTAGGGGTTAGAGTAAAATGCAAGTTCACCCCATCTGCAGCACGCAACGCCGCAGCTGTAAGGGCCCGTAAAGCATTATTCTGTCTTCAAACCGCTATAACGAACAGAAGCGTCGAAGTCTTCATCCCATTGTGGTTAACCTTCTTCCGTCTACACCTTGAATACTGTGTTCAAGCGTGGGCCCCATTTCTCCGTCAGGATATCCGGAGACTGGAGCAGGTCCAAAACTCGCTACTAGAATGTTATGGAGAATAAAGCAGCTGAGCTACAGGGAAAGACTCTTAGCATTAAACCTCTTCTCCCTCTAAATGCGCAGAATACAAGGAAATCTGATACAGATTTTCTAAATATCTAGGAACCTCAATAGCTCTCCAATGGGTTACATGTTCCACTTAAGGGAGCATATAGGTCTCCATGGGCATCCATACACTCTGTAGCGGTCAAGAAGTCGACCGTAAATCAGGCACCACTTCTTCTCAAATAGAATAGTCCCATCCCTAAATCGGTTTCTGGCAACAGTGGTGTCATGTCGATCGGCACAGGCCTTCAAGCGCGAGTTAAACCTAGTGTGGAGTTCCGTTTTTCCGGACTTAGGCTAATGATAACACACCCTGACCCCCAAGAAACGGAGGCTGCGCCATCTCTTTTTCGATTCCCAAATTCAAAATGCCACATATGACTTCGAGGTTAACTTAGTGCGAGGAGTCAAAAAGAAACCGAAGGGCTTCTACGCATACGTGCAAGCCAACGCACGCACACGTGTTTGTAGGAGCACTAGCTTTGTTCGATGGAGGCATATCTACGCGTAACCACGATAAAGCGGAAACACTACTTAAGTTCTCCATAAGCGTTTATAGGACCCCAGTCAACTTGGATATGCCGGATTAAGACAGATCACCTGATACGTCAGAGTTTGCTGACATTGCCATCTGTGAAACAGATGTACATCGAGAACTCCAGACGCTCAAAAAACACCAGTCAGCAGGTCCGGATGGAATCTATCCAGCCACAGTGCAGCCGCTGGCCGGGGTGCTAGCCGGGCTGCTGACTGTAGTTTTTAGGGAATCCGTGCAAACTGCTACGCTATTCCAGGGCTTGCGTACAGCTACCGTAGTAGCATTGCACAAGGCTGGACCGAAACACAAAGCAGAAAACTATAGACCTGTTAGCCAGTGCTATGCAAGTGCCTGGAGCGGCTGATTAGAAGGCGAATTTGCCTACATCTGACTAGCAATCGACTCCTGACACCGGCACAGCATTGCTTCGTGCAACGGAAGTCATGTCTTACGAATCTGCTTGTATACCTAGATGACGTCACTCAACATATGGATAAGGAGAAAAATGCAGAAGTCTGCTACTTAGACATCTGTAAAGCATTGGACTCTGTCAGGCATCGATTGTTGAACTGCAACGTTCGGAGCTAAGACATAACAGATAAAGCCAGGGACTCAATTGTAGCCTTTTTGAGTAGTCGCATCTTCCGGATCAAGGTGGGTGACTACATTTCTAACCATGAGATGGTTACAAGTGGGGTTTCCCAAAGCTCAGTGCTAGGCCCCCTTACTTTTTCTCATATTCATCAACGATCTGGCACAGGATCTTCAAAATCCGTGTTTCATGTTTGCTGATGATGTCAAACTTACCGAGTCAAA